>JBAIAA010000023.1:0-124073 GCA_037893245.1 Crossaster papposus | reverse complement strand
TTGTTTGGCTCAATGGGCGCTATAGAGCATTGGGGAGTGTTGTAAATCCATTTTGTGATCTAAATGTAAAAAGTGCCGAAAAGTGTTTGTTAGGCTAAATGGACACTATAGAGCATTTGGGAGTGTTGTAAGTCTATTTCGTGATCTGAAGGTAAATAGTGCCAAAAAGTGTTTGTTAGGCTCAATGGGCGCTATAGACCATTTGGGAGTGTTGTTAGTCAATTTCGTAATCTGAAGGTAAAAAGTGCCGAAAAGTGCTTGTTAGGCTCAATGGGCGCTATAGACCATTTGGGAGTGTTGTAAATCCATTTTGTGATCTAAATGTAAAAAGTGCCGAAAAGTGTTTGTTAGGCTAAATGGACGCTATAGAGCATTTGGGAGTGTTGTAAGTCCATTTCGTGATCTGAAGGTAAATAGTGCCAAAAAGTGTTTGTTAGGCTCGATGGGCGCTATAGACCATTTGGGAGTGTTGGAAGTCCATTTCGTGATCTGACGGTAAAAAGTGCCGAAAAGTGTTTGTTTGGCTCAATGGGCGCTATAGAGCATTTGGGAGTGTTGTAAATCCATTTCGTGATCTGAAGGTAAATAGTGCCAACAAGTGTTTGTTTGGCTCAATGTGCGCTACAGACCATTTTGGGGTGTTGTAAGTCCATTTCGTGATCTGACGGTAAAAAGTGCCGAAAAGTGTTTGTTTGGCTCAATGGGCGCTATAGAGCATTTGGGAGTGTTGTAAATCCATTTCGTGATCTAAATGTAAAAAGTGCCGAAAAGTGTTTGTTAGGCTAAATGGACGCTATAGACCATTTGGGAGTGTTGGAAGTCCATTTCGTGATCTGACGGTAAAAAGTGCCGCAAAGTGTTTGTTTGGCTCAATGGGCGCTATAGAGCATTTGGGAGTGTTGTTAGTCAATTTCGTAATCTGAAGGTAAAAAGTGCCGAAAAGTGCTTGTTAGGCTCAATGGGCGCTATAGACCATTTGGGAGTGTTGTAAATCCATTTTGTGATCTAAATGTAAAAAGTGCCGAAAAGTGTTTGTTAGGCTAAATGGACGCTATAGAGCATTTGGGAGTGTTGTAAGTCCATTTCGTGATCTGAAGGTAAATAGTGCCGAAAAGTGTTTGTTAGGCTCAATGGGCGCTATAGAGCATTTGGGAGTGTTGTTACTCAATTTCGTGATCTAAAGGTAAATAGTGCCGAAAAGTGTTTGTTAGGCTCAATGGGCGCTGAAGAGCATTTGGGAGTGTTGTAAGTCCATTTCGTAATCTGAAGGTAACATGTGCCGAAAAGTGTTTGTTAGGCTCAATGGGCGCTATAGAGCATTTGGGAGTGTTGTAAGTCCATTTCGTGATCTGAAGGTAAATAGTGCCAAAAAGTGTTTGTTTGGCTCAATGTGCGCTATAGACCATTTTGGAGTGTTGGAAGTCCATTTCGTGATCTGACGGTAAAAAGTGCCGAAAAGTGTTTGTTAGGCTCAATGGGCGCTATAGACCATTTGGGAGTGTTGTAAGTCCGTTTCGTGATCTGACGTTAAAAAGTGCCGAAAAGTGTTTCTTAGGCTCAATGGGCGCTATAGAGCATTTGGGAGTGTTGTTAGTCAATTTCGTGATCTGAAGGTAAAAAGTGCCGAAAAGTGTTTGTTAGGCTCAATCGGCGCTATAGAGCATTTGGGAGTGTTGTAAATCCATTTCGTGATCTGAAGGTAAATAGTGCCAAAAAGTGTTTGTTTGGCTCAATGTGCGCTACGGACCATTTTGGGGTGTTGGAAGTCCATTTCGTGATCTGACGGTAAAAAGTGCCGAAAAGTGTTTGTTAGGCTCAATGGGCGCTATAGAGCATTTGGGAGTGTTGTAAATCCATTTCGTGATCTGAAGGTAAATAGTGCCAAAAAGTGTTTGTTTGGCTTAATGGGCGCTATAGACCATTTGGGAGTGTTGTAAGTCCGTTTCGTGATCTGACGTTAAAAAGTACCGAAAAGTGTTTCTTAGGCTCAATGGGCGCTAATATACCATTTTCGAGTGTTGTAAGTCCATTTCGTGATCTGAGGGTAAATAGTGCCAAAAAGTGTTTGTTAGGCTAAATGGACGCTATAGAGCATTTGGGAGTGTTGTAAGTCCATTTCGTGATCTGAAGGTAAATAGTGCCAAAAAGTGTTTGTTAGGCTCAATGGGCGCTATAGACCATTTGGGAGTGTTGTAAGTCCGTTTTGTGATCTGACGTTAAAAAGTGCCGAAAAGTGTTTCTTAGGCTCAATGGGCGCTATAGACCATTTTCGAGTGTTGTAAGTCAATTTCGTGATCTGAAGGTAAATAGTGCCGAAAAGTGTTTGTTAGGCTCAATGGGCGCTATAGAGCATTTGGGAGTGTTGTAAATCCATTTCGTGATCTGAAGGTAAATAGTGCGAAAAAGTGTTTGTTAGGCTCAATGTGCGCTATAGACCATTTTGGAGTGTTGGAAGTCCATTTCGTGATCTGACGGTAAAAAGTGCCGAAAAGTGTTTGTTTGGCTCAATGGGCGCTATAGAGCATTTGGGAGTGTTGTTAGTCAATTTCGTAATCTGAAGGTAAAAAGTGCCGAAAAGTGCTTGTTAGGCTCAATGGGCGCTATAGACCATTTGGGAGTGTTGTAAATCCATTTTGTGATCTAAATGTAAAAAGTGCCGAAAAGTGTTTGTTAGGCTAAATGGACGCTATAGAGCATTTGGGAGTGTTGTAAGTCCATTTCGTGATCTGAAGGTAAATAGTGCCAAAAAGGGTTTGTTAGGCTCAATGGGCGCTATAGACCATTTGGGAGTGTTGGAAGTTCATTTCGTGATCTGACGGTAAAAAGTGCCGAAAAGTGTTTGTTTGGCTCAATGGGCGCTATAGAGCATTTGGGAGGGTTGTTAGTCAATTTCGTAATCTGAAGGTAAAAAGTGCCGAAAAGTGCTTGTTAGGCTCAATGGGCGCTATAGACCATTTGGGAGTGTTGTAAATCCATTTTGTGATATAAATGTAAAAAGTGCCGAAAAGTGTTTGTTAGGCTAAATGGACGCTATATAGCATTTGGGAGTGTTGTAAGTCCATTTCGTGATCTGAAGGTAAATAGTGCCGAAAAGTGTTTGTTAGGCTCAATGGGCGCTATAGAGCATTTGGGAGTGTTGTTACTCAATTTCGTGATCTAAAGGTAAATAGTGCCGAAAAGTGTTTGTTAGGCTCAATGGGCGCTATAGAGCATTTGGGAGTGTTGTAAGTCCATTTCGTAATCTGAAGGTAACAAGTGCCGAAAAGTGTTTGTTAGGCTCAATGGGCGCTATAGAGCATTTGGGAGTGTTGTAAGTCCATTTCGTGATCTGAAGGTAAATAGTGCCAAAAAGTGTTTGTTTGGCTCAATGTGCGCTATAGAGCATTTGGGAGTGTTGTAAATCCATTTTGTGATCTAAATGTAAAAAGTGCCGAAAAGTGTTTGTTAGGATAAATGGACGCTATAGAGCATTTGGGAGTTTGTAAGTCCATTTCGTGATCTGAAGGTAAATAGTGCCAAAAAGTGTTTGTTAGGCTCAATGGGCGCTATAGACCATTTGGGAGTGTTGGAAGTCCATTTCGTGATCTGACGGTAAAAAGTGCCGAAAAGTGTTTGTTTGGCTCAATGGGCGCTATAGAGCATTTGGGAGTGTTGTTAGTCAATTTCGTAATCTGAAGGTAAAAAGTGCCGAAAAGTGCTTGTTATGCTCAATGGGCGCTATAGACCATTTGGGAGTGTTGTAAATCCATTTTGTGATCTAAATGTAAAAAGTGCCGAAAAGTGTTTGTTAGGCTAAATGGACGCTATAGAGCATTTGGGAGTGTTGTAAGTCCATTTCGTGATCTGAAGGTAAATAGTGCCAAAAAGGGTTTGTTAGGCTCAATGGGCGCTATAGACCATTTGGGAGTGTTGGAAGTTCATTTCGTGATCTGACGGTAAAAAGTGCCGAAAAGTGTTTGTTTGGCTCAATGGGCGCTATAGAGCATTTGGGAGTGTTGTTAGTCAATTTCGTAATCTGAAGGTAAAAAGTGCCGAAAAGTGCTTGTTAGGCTCAATGGGCGCTATAGACCATTTGGGAGTGTTGTAAATCCATTTTGTGATATAAATGTAAAAAGTGCCGAAAAGTGTTTGTTAGGCTAAATGGACGCTATAGAGCATTTGGGAGTGTTGTAAGTCCATTTCGTGATCTGAAGGTAAATAGTGCCGAAAAGTGTTTGTTAGGCTCAATGGGCGCTATAGAGCATTTGGGAGTGTTGTTACTCAATTTCGTGATCTAAAGGTAAATAGTGCGGAAAAGTGTTTGTTAGGCTCAATGGGCGCTATAGAGCATTTGGGAGTGTTGTAAGTCCATTTCGTAATCTGAAGGTAACAAGTGCCGAAAAGTGTTTGTTAGGCTCAATGGGCGCTATAGAGCATTTGGGAGTGTTGTAAGTCCATTTCGTGATCTGAAGGTAAATAGTGCCAAAAAGGGTTTGTTAGGCTCAATGGGCGCTATAGACCATTTGGGAGTGTTGGAAGTCCATTTCGTGATCTGAAGGTAAATAGTGCCAAAAAGTGTTTGTTTGGCTCAATGTGCGCTATAGACCAATTTGGAGTGTTGGAAGTCCATTTCGTGATCTGACGGTAAAAAGTGCCGAAAAGTGTTTGTTTGGCTCAATGGGCGCTATAGAGCATTGGGGAGTGTTGTAAATCCATTTTGTGATCTAAATGTAAAAAGTGCCGAAAAGTGTTTGTTAGGCTAAATGGACACTATAGAGCATTTGGGAGTGTTGTAAGTCTATTTCGTGATCTGAAGGTAAATAGTGCCAAAAAGTGTTTGTTAGGCTCAATGGGCGCTATAGACCATTTGGGAGTGTTGGAAGTCCATTTCGTGATCTGACGTTAAAAAGTGCCGAAAAGTGTTTGTTTGGCTCAATGGGCGCTATAGAGCATTTGGGAGTGTTGTTAGTCAATTTCGTAATCTGAAGGTAAAAAGTGCCGAAAAGTGCTTGTTAGGCTCAATGGGCGCTATAGACCATTTGGGAGTGTTGTAAATCCATTTTGTGATATAAATGTAAAAAGTGCCGAAAAGTGTTTGTTAGGCTAAATGGACGCTATAGAGCATTTGGGAGTGTTGTAAGTCCATTTCGTGATCTGAAGGTAAATAGTGCCGAAAAGTGTTTGTTAGGCTCAATGGGCGCTATAGAGCATTTGGGAGTGTTGTTACTCAATTTCGTGATCTAAAGGTAAATAGTGCGGAAAAGTGTTTGTTAGGCTCAATGGGCGCTATAGAGCATTTGGGAGTGTTGTAAGTCCATTTCGTAATCTGAAGGTAACAAGTGCCGAAAAGTGTTTGTTAGGCTCAATGGGCGCTATAGAGCATTTGGGAGTGTTGTAAGTCCATTTCGTGATCTGAAGGTAAATAGTGCCAAAAAGGGTTTGTTAGGCTCAATGGGCGCTATAGACCATTTGGGAGTGTTGGAAGTCCATTTCGTGATCTGAAGGTAAATAGTGCCAAAAAGTGTTTGTTTGGCTCAATGTGCGCTATAGACCATTTTGGAGTGTTGGAAGTCCATTTCGTGATCTGACGGTAAAAAGTGCCGAAAAGTGTTTGTTTGGCTCAATTTGGCGCTATAGAGCATTTGGGAGTGTTGTAAATCCATTTTGTGATCTAAATGTAAAAAGTGCCGAAAAGTGTTTGTTAGGCTAAATGGACGCTATAGAGCATTTGGGAGTGTTGTAAGTCCATTTCGTGATCTGAATGTAAATAGTGCCGAAAAGTGTTTGTTAGGCTCAATGGGCGCTATAGAGCATTTGGGAGTGTTGTTACTCAATTTCGTGATCTAAAGGTAAATAGTGCCGAAAAGTGTTTGTTAGGCTCAATGGGCGCTATAGAGCATTTGGGAGTGTTGTAAGTCCATTTCGTAATCTGAAGGTAACAAGTGCCGAAAAGTGTTTGTTAGGCTCAATGGGCGCTATAGAGCATTTGGGAGTGTTGTTAGTCCATTTCGTGATTTGAAGGTAAATAGTGCCGAAAAGTGTTTGTTAGGCTCAATGGGCGCTATAGAGCATTTGGGAGTGTTGTAAGTCCATTTCGTGATCTGAAGGTAAATAGTGCCAAAAAGGGTTTGTTAGGCTCAATGGGCGCTATAGACCATTTGGGAGTGTTGGAAGTCCATTTCGTGATCTGAAGGTAAATAGTGCCAAAAAGTGTTTGTTTGGCTCAATGTGCGCTATAGACCATTTTGGAGTGTTGGAAGTCCATTTCGTGATCTGACGGTAAAAAGTGCCGAAAAGTGTTTGTTTGGCTCAATGGGCGCTATAGAGCATTTGGGAGTGTTGTAAATCCATTTTGTGATCTAAATGTAAAAAGTGCCGAAAAGTGTTTGTTAGGCTAAATGGACACTATAGAGCATTTGGGAGTGTTGTAAGTCTATTTCGTGATCTGAAGGTAAATAGTGCCAAAAAGTGTTTGTTAGGCTCAATGGGCGCTATAGACCATTTGGGAGTGTTGGAAGTCCATTTCGTGATCTGACGTTAAAAAGTGCCGAAAAGTGTTTGTTTGGCTCAATGGGCGCTATAGAGCATTTGGGAGTGTTGTTAGTCAATTTCGTAATCTGAAGGTAAAAAGTGCCGAAAAGTGCTTGTTAGGCTCAATGGGCGCTATAGACCATTTGGGAGTGTTGTAAATCCATTTTGTGATCTAAATGTAAAAAGTGCCGAAAAGTGTTTGTTGGGCTAAATGGACGCTATAGAGCATTTGGGAGTGTTGTAAGTCCATTTCGTGATCTGAAGGTAAATAGTGCCGAAAAGTGTTTGTTAGGCTCAATGGGCGCTATAGAGCATTTGGGAGTGTTGTTACTCAATTTCGTGATCTAAAGGTAAATAGTGCGGAAAAGTGTTTGTTAGGCTCAATGGGCTCTATAGAGCATTTGGGAGTGTTGTAAGTCCATTTCGTAATCTGAAGGTAACAAGTGCCGAAAAGTGTTTGTTAGGCTCAATGGGCGCTATAGAGCATTTGGGAGTGTTGTAAGTCCATTTCGTGATCTGAAGGTAAATAGTGCCAAAAAGGGTTTGTTAGGCTCAATGGGCGCTATAGACCATTTGGGAGTGTTGGAAGTCCATTTCGTGATCTGAAGGTAAATAGTGCCAAAAAGTGTTTGTTTGGCTCAATGTGCGCTATAGACCAATTTGGAGTGTTGGAAGTCCATTACGTGATCTGACGGTAAAAAGTGCCGAAAAGTGTTTGTTTGGCTCAATGGGCGCTATAGAGCATTGGGGAGTGTTGTAAATCCATTTTGTGATCTAAATGTAAAAAGTGCCGAAAAGTGTTTGTTAGGCTAAATGGACACTATAGAGCATTTGGGAGTGTTGTAAGTCTATTTCGTGATCTGAAGGTAAATAGTGCCAAAAAGTGTTTGTTAGGCTCAATGGGCGCTATAGACCATTTGGGAGTGTTGGAAGTCCATTTCGTGATCTGACGTTAAAAAGTGCCGAAAAGTGTTTGTTTGGCTCAATGGGCGCTATAGAGCATTTGGGAGTGTTGTTAGTCAATTTCGTAATCTGAAGGTAAAAAGTGCCGAAAAGTGCTTGTTAGGCTCAATGGGCGCTATAGACCATTTGGGAGTGTTGTAAATCCATTTTGTGATATAAATGTAAAAAGTGCCGAAAAGTGTTTGTTAGGCTAAATGGACGCTATAGAGCATTTGGGAGTGTTGTAAGTCCATTTCGTGATCTGAAGGTAAATAGTGCCGAAAAGTGTTTGTTAGGCTCAATGGGCGCTATAGAGCATTTGGGAGTATTGTTACTCAATTTCGTGATCTAAAGGTAAATAGTGCGGAAAAGTGTTTGTTAGGCTCAATGGGCGCTATAGAGCATTTGGGAGTGTTGTAAGTCCATTTCGTAATCTGAAGGTAAATAGTGCCAAAAAGGGTTTGTTAGGCTCAATGGGCGCTATAGACCATTTGGGAGTGTTGGAAGTCCATTTCGTGATCTGAAGGTAAATAGTGCCAAAAAGTGTTTGTTTGGCTCAATGTGCGCTATAGACCATTTTGGAGTGTTGGAAGTCCATTTCGTGATCTGACGGTAAAAAGTGCCGAAAAGTGTTTGTTTGGCTCAATGGGCGCTATAGAGCATTTGGGAGTGTTGTAAATCCATTTTGTGATCTAAATGTAAAAAGTGCCGAAAAGTGTTTGTTAGGCTAAATGGACACTATAGAGCATTTGGGAGTGTTGTAAGTCTATTTCGTGATCTGAAGGTAAATAGTGCCAAAAAGTGTTTGTTAGGCTCAATGGGCGCTATAGACCATTTGGGAGTGTTGGAAGTCCATTTCGTGATCTGACGTTAAAAAGTGCCGAAAAGTGTTTGTTTGGCTCAATGGGCGCTATAGAGCATTTGGGAGTGTTGTTAGTCAATTTCGTAATCTGAAGGTAAAAAGTGCCGAAAAGTGCTTGTTAGGCTCAATGGGCGCTATAGACCATTTGGGAGTGTTGTAAATCCATTTTGTGATCTAAATGTAAAAAGTGCCGAAAAGTGTTTGTTGGGCTAAATGGACGCTATAGAGCATTTGGGAGTGTTGTAAGTCCATTTCGTGATCTGAAGGTAAATAGTGCCGAAAAGTGTTTCTTAGGCTCAATGGGCGCTAATAGACCATTTTCGAGTGTTGTAAGTCCATTTCGTGATCTGAAGGTAAATAGTGCCAAAAAGTGTTTGTTAGGCTAAATGGACGCTATAGAGCATTTGGGAGTGTTGTAAGTCCATTTCGTGATTTGAAGGTAAATAGTGCCGAAAAGTGTTTGTTAGGCTCAATGGGCGCTATAGAGCATTTGGGAGTGTTGTTAGTCAATTTCGTGATCTAAAGGTAAATAGTGCCGAAAAGTGTTTGTTAGGCTCAATGGGCGCTATAGAGCATTTGGGAGTGTTGTAAATCCATTTCGTGATCTGAAGGTAAATAGTGCCAAAAAGTGTTTGTTTGGCTCAATGTGCGCTACAGACCATTTTGGGGTGTTGGAAGTCCATTTCGTGATCTGACTGTAAAAAGTGCCGAAAAGTGTTTGTTTGGCTCAATGGGCGCTATAGAGCATTTGGGAGTGTTGTAAATCCATTTCGTGATCTGAATGTAAAAAGTGCCGAAAAGTGTTTGTTAGGCTAAATGGACGCTATAGAGCATTTGGGAGTGTTGTAAGTCCATTTCGTGATCTGAAGGTAAATAGTGCCAAAAAGGGTTTGTTAGGCTCAATTGGCGCTATAGACCATTTGGGAGTGTTGGAAGTCCATTTCGTGATCTGACGGTAAAAAGTGCCGCAAAGTGTTTGTTTGGCTCAATGGGCGCTATAGAGCATTTGGGAGTGTTGTTAGTCAATTTCGTAATCTGAAGGTAAAAAGTGCCGAAAAGTGCTTGTTAGGCTCAATGGGCGCTATAGACCATTTGGGAGTGTTGTAAATCCATTTTGTGATCTAAATGTAAAAAGTGCCGAAAAGTGTTTGTTAGGCTAAATGGACGCTATAGAGCATTTGGGAGTGTTGTAAGTCCATTTCGTGATTTGAAGGTAAATAGTGCCGAAAAGTGTTTGTTAGGCTCAATGGGCGCTATAGAGCATTTGGGAGTGTTGTTAGTCAATTTCGTGATCTAAAGGTAAATAGTGCCGAAAAGTGTTTGTTAGGCTCAATGGGCGCTATAGAGCATTTGGGAGTGTTGTAAATCCATTTCGTGATCTGAAGGTAAATAGTGCCAAAAAGTGTTTGTTTGGCTCAATGTGCGCTACAGACCATTTTGGGGTGTTGGAAGTCCATTTCGTGATCTGACTGTAAAAAGTGCCGAAAAGTGTTTGTTTGGCTCAATGGGCGCTATAGAGCATTTGGGAGTGTTGTAAATCCATTTCGTGATCTAAATGTAAAAAGTGCCGAAAAGTGTTTGTTAGGCTAAATGGACGCTATAGAGCATTTGGGAGTGTTGTAAGTCCATTTCGTGATCTGAAGGTAAATAGTGCCAAAAAGGGTTTGTTAGGCTCAATTGGCGCTATAGACCATTTGGGAGTGTTGGAAGTCCATTTCGTGATCTGACGGTAAAAAGTGCCGCAAAGTGTTTGTTTGGCTCAATGGGCGCTATAGAGCATTTGGGAGTGTTGTTAGTCAATTTCGTAATCTGAAGGTAAAAAGTGCCGAAAAGTGCTTGTTAGGCTCAATGGGCGCTATAGACCATTTGGGAGTGTTGTAAATCCATTTTGTGATCTAAATGTAAAAAGTGCCGAAAAGTGTTTGTTAGGCTAAATGGACGCTATAGAGCATTTGGGAGTGTTGTAAGTCCATTTCGTGATCTGAATGTAAATAGTGCCGAAAAGTGTTTGTTAGGCTCAATGGGCGCTATAGAGCATTTGGGAGTGTTGTTACTCAATTTCGTGATCTAAAGGTAAATAGTGCCGAAAAGTGTTTGTTAGGCTCAATGGGCGCTATAGAGCATTTGGGAGTGTTGTAAGTCCATTTCGTAATCTGAAGGTAACAAGTGCCGAAAAGTGTTTGTTAGGCTCAATGGGCGCTATAGAGCATTTGGGAGTGTTGTTAGTCCATTTCGTGATTTGAAGGTAAATAGTGCCGAAAAGTGTTTGTTAGGCTCAATGGGCGCTATAGAGCATTTGGGAGTGTTGTTAGTCAATTTCGTGATCTAAAGGTAAATAGTGCCGAAAAGTGTTTGTTAGGCTCAATGGGCGCTATAGAGCATTTGGGAGTGTTGTAAATCCATTTCGTGATCTGAAGGTAAATAGTGCCAAAAAGTGTTTGTTTGGCTCAATGTGCGCTACAGACCATTTTGGGGTGTTGGAAGTCCATTTCGTGATCTGACGGTAAAAAGTGCCGAAAAGTGTTTGTTTGGCTCAATGGGCGCTATAGAGCATTTGGGAGTGTTGTTAGTCAATTTCGTAATCTGAAGGTAAAAAGTGCCGAAAAGTGCTTGTTAGGCTCAATGGGCGCTATAGACCATTTGGGAGTGTTGTAAATCCATTTTGTGATCTAAATGTAAAAAGTGCCGAAAAGTGTTTGTTAGGCTAAATGGACGCTATAGAGCATTTGGGAGTGTTGTAAGTCCATTTCGTGATCTGAAGGTAAATAGTGCCGAAAAGTGTTTGTTAGGCTCAATGGGCGCTATAGAGCATTTGGGAGTGTTGTTACTCAATTTCGTGATCTAAAGGTAAATAGTGCCGAAAAGTGTTTGTTAGGCTCAATGGGCGCTATAGAGCAGTTGGGAGTGTTGTAAGTCCATTTCGTAATCTGAAGGTAACAAGTGCCGAAAAGTGTTTGTTAGGCTCAATGGGCGCTATAGAGCATTTGGGAGTGTTGTAAGTCCATTTCGTGGTCTGAAGGTAAATAGTGCCAAAAAGTGTTTGTTTGGCTCAATGTGCGCTATAGACCATTTTGGAGTGTTGGAAGTCCATTTCGTGATCTGACGGTAAAAAGTGCCGAAAAGTGTTTGTTTGGCTCAATGGGCGCTATAGAGCATTTGGGAGTGTTGTTAGTCAATTTTGTGATCTGAAGGTAAATAGTGCCGAAAAGTGTTTGTTAGGCTAAATGGACGCTATAGAGCATTTGGGAGTGTTGTAAATCCATTTTGTGATCTGAAGGTAAAAAGTGCCGAAAAGTGTTTGTTAGGCTAAATGGACGCTATAGAGCATTTGGGAGTGTTGTAAGTCTATTTCGTGATCTGAAGGTAAATAGTGCCAAAAAGTGTTTGTTAGGCTCAATGGGCGCTATAGACCATTTGGGAGTGTTGTAAGTCCGTTTCGTGATTTGACGTTAAAAAGTGCCGAAAAGTGTTTCTTAGGCTCAATGGGCGCTATAGAGCATTTGGGAGTGTTGTTAGTCAATTTCGTGATCTGAAGGTAAAAAGTGCCGAAAAGTGTTTGTTAGGCTCAATGGGCGCTATAGAGCATTTGGGAGTGTTGTAAATCCATTTCGTGATCTGAAGGTAAATAGTGCCAAAAAGTGTTTGTTTGGCTCAATGTGCGCTACAGACCATTTTGGGGTGTTGGAAGTGCATTTCGTGATCTGACGGTAAAAAGTGCCGAAAAGTGTTTGTTAGGCTCAATGGGCGCTATAGGGCATTTGGGAGTGTTGTAAATCCATTTCGTGATCTGAAGGTAAATAGTGCCAAAAAGTGTTTGTTTGGCTCAATGTGCGCTACAGACCATTTTGGGGTGTTGGAAGTGCATTTCGTGATCTGACGGTAAAAAGTGCCGAAAAGTGTTTGTTAGGCTCAATGGGCGCTATAGGGCATTTGGGAGTGTTGTAAATCCATTTCGTGATCTGAAGGTAAATAGTGCCAAAAAGTGTTTGTTTGGCTTAATGGGCGCTATAGACCATTTGGGAGTGTTGTAAGTCCGTTTCGTGATCTGACGTTAAAAAGTACCGAAAAGTGTTTCTTAGGCTCAATGGGCGCTAATATACCATTTTCGAGTGTTGTAAGTCCATTTCGTGATCTGAAGGTAAATAGTGCCAAAAAGTGTTTGTTAGGCTAAATGGACGCTATAGAGCATTTGGGAGTGTTGTAAGTCCATTTCGTGATCTGAAGGTAAATAGTGCCAAAAAGTGTTTGTTGGGCTCAATGGGCGCTATAGACCATTTGGGAGTGTTGTAAGTCCGTTTTGTGATCTGACGTTAAAAAGTGCCGAAAAGTGTTTCTTAGGCTCAATGGGCGCTATAGACCATTTTCGAGTGTTGTAAGTCAATTTCGTGATCTGAAGGTAAATAGTGCCGAAAAGTGTTTGTTAGGCTCAATGGGCGCTATAGAGCATTTGGGAGTGTTGTTAGTCAATTTCGTGATATAAAGGTAAATAGTGCCGAAAAGTGTTTGTTAGGCTCAATGGGCGCTATAGAGCATTTGGGAGTGTTGTAAATCCATTTCGTGATCTGAAGGTAAATAGTGCGAAAAAGTGTTTGTTAGGCTCAATGGGCGCTATAGAGCATTTGGGAGTGTTGTAAATCCATTTCGTGATCTGAAGGTAAATAGTGCGAAAAAGTGTTTGTTTGGCTCAATGTGCGCTATAGACCATTTTGGAGTGTTGGAAGTCCATTTCGTGATCTGACGGTAAAAAGTGCCGAAAAGTGTTTGTTTGGCTCAATGGGGGCTATAGAGCATTTGGGAGTGTTGTTAGTCAATTTCGTAATCTGAAGGTAAAAAGTGCCGAAAAGTGCTTGTTAGGCTCAATGGCCGCTATAGACCATTTGGGAGTGTTGTAAATCCATTTTGTGATATAAATGTAAAAAGTGCCGAAAAGTGTTTGTTAGGCTAAATGGACGCTATAGAGCATTTGGGAGTGTTGTAAGTCCATTTCGTGATCTGAAGGTAAATAGTGCCGAAAAGTGTTTGTTAGGCTCAATGGGCGCTATAGAGCATTTGGGAGTGTTGTTACTCAATTTCGTGATCTAAAGGTAAATAGTGCCGAAAAGTGTTTGTTAGGCTCAATGGGCGCTATAGAGCATTTGGGAGTGTTGTAAGTCCATTTCGTAATCTGAAGGTAACAAGTGCCAAAAAGTGTTTGTTAGGCTCAATGGGCGCTATAGACCATTTGGGAGTGTTGGAAGTCCATTTCGTGATCTGACGGTAAAAAGTGCCGAAAAGTGTTTGTTTGGCTCAATGGGCGCTATAGAGCATTTGGGAGTGTTGTAAATCCATTTTGTGATCTAAATGTAAAAAGTGCCGAAAAGTGTTTGTTAGGCTAAATGGACGCTATAGAGCATTTGGGAGTGTTGTAAGTCCATTTCGTGATCTGAAGGTAAATGGTGCCAAAAAGTGTTTGTTAGGCTCAATGGGCGCTATAGACCATTTGGGAGTGTTGGAAGTCCATTTCGTGATCTGACGGTAAAAAGTGCCGAAAAGTGTTTGTTTGGCTCAATGGGCGCTATAGAGCATTTGGGAGTGTTGTTAGTCAATTTCGTAATCTGAAGGTAAAAAGTGCCGAAAAGTGCTTGTTAGGCTCAATGGGCGCTATAGACCATTTGGGAGTGTTGTAAATCCATTTTGTGATCTAAATGTAAAAAGTGCCGAAAAGTGTTTGTTAGGCTAAATGGACGCTATAGAGCATTTGGGAGTTTTGGAAGTTCATTTCGTGATCTGACGGTAAAAAGTGCCGAAAAGTGTTTGTTTGGCTCAATGGGCGCTATAGAGCATTTGGGAGTGTTGTTAGCCAATTTCGTAATCTGAAGGTAAAAAGTGCCGAAAAGTGCTTGTTAGGCTCAATGGGCGCTATAGACCATTTGGGAGTGTTGTAAATCCATTTTGTGATATAAATGTAAAAAGTGCCGAAAAGTGTTTGTTAGGCTAAATGGACGCTATAGAGCATTTGGGAGTGTTGGAAGTCTATTTCGTGATCTGACGGTAAAAAGTGCCGAAAAGTGTTTGTTTGGCTCAATGGGCGCTATAGAGCATTTGGGAGTGTTGTTAGTCAATTTCGTAATCTGAAGGTAAAAAGTGCCAAAAAGTGCTTGTTAGGCTCAATGGGCGCTATAGACCATTTGGGAGTGTTGTAAATCCATTTTGTGATCTAAATGTAAAAAGTGCCGAAAAGTGTTTGTTAGGCTAAATGGACGCTATAGAGCATTTGGGAGTGTTGTAAGTCCATTTCGTGATCTGAAGGTAAATAGTGCCGAAAAGTGTTTCTTAAGCTCAATGGGCTCTAATAGACCATTTTCGAGTGTTTTAAGTCCATTTCGTGATCTGAAGGTAAATAGTGCCAAAAAGTGTTTGTTAGGCTAAATGGACGCTATAGAGCATTTGGGAGTGTTGTAAGTCCATTTCGTGATCTGAAGGTAAATAGTGCCAAAAAGTGTTTGTTAGGCTCAATGGGCGCTATAGACCATTTGGGAGTGTTGTAAGTCCGTTTTGTGATCTGACGTTAAAAAGTGCCGAAAAGTGTTTCTTAGGCTCAATGGGCGCTATAGACCATTTTCGAGTGTTGTAAGTCCATTTCGTGATCTGAAGGTAAATAGTGCCGAAAAGTGTTTGTTAGGCTCAATGGGCGCTATAGAGCATTTGGGAGTGTTGTTAGTCAATTTCGTGATCTAAAGGTAAATAGTGCCGAAAAGTGTTTGTTAGGCTCAATGGGCGCTATAGAGCATTTGGGAGTGTTGTAAATCCATTTCGTGATCTGAAGGTAAATAGTGCGAAAAAGTGTTTGTTAAGATCAATGGGCGCTATAGAGCATTTGGGAGTGTTGTAAATCCATTTCGTGATCTGAAGGTAAAAAGTGCCGAAAAGTGTTTGTTTGGCTCAATGGGCGCTATAGAGCATTTGGGAGTGTTGTTAGTCAATTTCGTAATCTGAAGGTAAAAAGTGCCGAAAAGTGCTTGTTAGGCTCAATGGGCGCTATAGATCATTTGGGAGTGTTGTAAATCCATTTTGTGATCTAAATGTAAAAAGTGCCGAAAAGTGTTTGTTAGGCTAAATGGACGCTATAGAGCATTTGGGAGTGTTGGAAGTTCATTTCGTGATCTGAAGGTAAATAGTGCCGAAAAGTGTTTGTTAGGCGCAATGGGCGCTATAGAGCATTTGGGAGTGTTGTTACTCCATTTCGTGATCTAAAGGTAAATAGTGCGGAAAAGTGTTTGTTAGGCTCAATGGGCGCAATAGAGCATTTGGGAGTGTTGTAAGTCCATTTCGTAATCTGAAGGTAACAAGTGCCGAAAAGTGTTTGTTAGGCTCAATGGGCGCTATAGAGCATTTGGGAGTGTTGTAAGTCCATTTCGTGATCTGAAGGTAAATAGTGCCAAAAAGTGTTTGTTTGGCTCAATGTGCGCTATAGACCATTTTGGAGTGTTGGAAGTCCATTTCGTGATCTGACGGTAAAAAGTGCCGAAAAGTGTTTGTTTGGCTCAATGGGCGCTATAGAGCATTTGGGAGTGTTGTAAATCCATTTTGTGATCTAAATGTAAAAAGTGCCGAAAAGTGTTTGTTAGGCTAAATGGACGCTATAGAGCATTTGGGAGTGTTGTAAGTCCATTTCGTGATCTGAAGGTAAATGGTGCCAAAAAGTGTTTGTTAGGCTCAATGGGCGCTATAGACCATTTGGGAGTGTTGGAAGTCCATTTCGTGATCTGACGGTAAAAAGTGCCGAAAAGTGTTTGTTTGGCTCAATGGGCGCTATAGAGCATTTGGGAGTGTTGTTAGTCAATTTCGTAATCTGAAGGTAAAAAGTGCCGAAAAGTGCTTGTTAGGCTCAATGGGCGCTATAGACCATTTGGGAGTGTTGTAAATCCATTTTGTGATCTAAATGTAAAAAGTGCCGAAAAGTGTTTGTTAGGCTAAATGGACGCTATAGAGCATTTGGGAGTGTTGTAAGTCCATTTCGTGATCTGAAGGTAAATAGTGCCGAAAAGTGTTTCTTAGGCTCAATGGGCGCTAATAGACCATTTTTGAGTGTTTGTAAGTCCATTTCGTGATCTGAAGGTAAATAGTGCCAAAAAGTGTTTGTTAGGCTAATGGACGCTCTAGAGCATTTGGGAGTGTTGTAAGTCCATTTCGTGATTTGAAGGTAAATAGTGCCGAAAAGTGTTTTGTTAGGCTCAATGGGCGCTATAGAGCATTTGGGAGTGTTGTTAGTCAATTTCGTGATCTAAAGGTAAATAGTGCCGAAAAGTGTTTGTTAGGCTCAATGGCGCTATAGAGCATTTGGAGTGTTGTAAATCCATTTCGTGATCTGAAGGTAAATAGTGCCAAAAAGTGTTTGTTTGGCTCAATGTGCGCTATAGAGCATTTGGGAGTGTTGTAAATCCATTTTGTGATCTAAATGTAAAAAGTGCCGAAAAGTGTTTGTTAGGCTAAATGGACGCTATAGAGCATTTGGGAGTGTTGTAAGTCCATTCGTGATCTGAAGGTAAATAGTGCCAAAAAGTGTTTGTTAGGCTCAATGGGCGCTATAGACCATTTGGGAGTGTTGTAAATCCATTTTGTGATTTAAATATAAAAAGTGCCGAAAAGTGTTTGTTAGGCTAAATGGACGCTATAGAGCATTTGGGAGTGTTGGAAGTTCATTTCGTGATCTGACGTAAAAGAAGTGCCGAAAAGTGTTTGTTTGGCTCAATGGGGCGCTATAGAGCATTTGGGAGTGTTGTTAGTCAATTTCGTAATCTGAAGGTAAAAAGTGCCGTAAAGTGCTTGTTAGGCTCAATGGGCGCTATAGACCATTTGGGAGTGTTGTAAATCCATTTTGTGATATAAATGTAAAAAGTGCCGAAAAGTGTTTGTTAGGCTAAATGGACGCTATAGAGCATTTAGGAGTGTTGGAAGTCCATTTCGTGATCTGACGGTAAAAAGTGCCGAAAAGTGTTTGTTTGGCTCAATGGGCGCTATAGAGCATTTGGGAGTGTTGTTAGTCAATTTCGTAATCTGAAGGTAAAAAGTGCCAAAAAGTGCTTGTTAGGCTCAATGGGCGCTATAGACCATTTGGGAGTGTTGTAAATCCATTTTGTGATCTAAATGTAAAAAGTGCCGAAAAGTGTTTGTTAGGCTAAATGGGACGCTATAGAGCATTTGGGAGTGTTGTAAGTCCATTTCGTGATCTGAAGGTAAATAGTGCCGAAAAGTGTTTCTTAGGCTCAATGGGTTCTAATAGACCATTTTCGAGTGTTTTAAGTCCATTTCGTGATCTGAAGGAAAAAGTGCCGAAAAGTGCTTGTTAGGCTCAATGGGCGCTATAGACCATTTGGGAGTGTTGTAAATCCATTTTGTGATATAAATGTAAAAAGTGCCGAAAAGTGTTTGTTAGGCTAAATGGACGCTATAGAGCATTTAGGAGTGTTTTAAGTCCATTTCGTGATCTGAAGGTAAAAAGTGCCGAAAAGTGCTTGTTAGGCTCAATGGGCGCTATAGACCATTTGGGAGTGTTGTGAAATCCATTTTGTGATATAAATGTAAAAAGTGCCGAAAAGTGTTTGTTAGGCTAAATGGACGCTATAGAGCATTTAGGAGTGTTGGAAGTCCATTTCGTGATCTGACGGTAAAAAGTGCCGAAAAGTGTTTGTTTTGGCTCAATGGGCGCTATAGAGCATTTGGAGTGTTGTAAATCCATTTCGTGATCTGAAGGTAAATAGTGCCAAAAAGTGTTTGTTTGGCTCAATGTGCGCTATAGAGCATTTGGGAGTGTTGTAAATCCATTTTGTGATCTAAATGTAAAAAGTGCCGAAAAGTGTTTGTTAGGCTAAATGGACGCTATAGAGCATTTGGAGTGTTGTAAGTCCATTTCGTGATCTGAAGGTAAATAGTGCAAAAAGTGTTTGTTAGGCTCAATGGGCGCTATAGACCATTTGGGAGTGTTGTAAATCCATTTTGTGATTTAAATATAAAAAGTGCCGAAAAGTGTTTGTTAGGCTAAATGGACGCTATAGAGCATTTGGGAGTGTTGGAAGTTCATTTCGTGATCTGACGGTAAAAAGTGCCGAAAAGTGTTTGTTTGGCTCAATGGGCGCTATAGAGCATTTGGGAGTGTTGTTAGTCAATTTCGTAATCTGAAGGTAAAAAGTGCCGAAAAGTGCGTGTTAGGCTCAATGGGCGCTATAGACCATTTGGGAGTGTTGTAAATCCATTTTGTGATATAAATGTAAAAAGTGCCGAAAAGTGTTTGTTAGGCTAAATGGACGCTATAGAGCATTTAGGAGTGTTGGAAGTCCATTTCGTGATCTGACGGTAAAAAGTGCCGAAAAGTGTTTGTTTGGCTCAATGGGCGCTATAGAGCATTTGGGAGTGTTGTTAGTCAATTCGTAATCTGAAAGGTAAAAAGTGCCAAAAGTGCTTGTTAGGCTCAATGGGCGCTATAGACCATTTGGGAGTGTTGTAAATCCATTTTGTGATCTAAATGTAAAAAGTGCGAAAAGTGTTTGTTAGGCTAAATGGACGCTATAGAGCATTTGGGAGTGTTGTAAGTCCATTTCGTGATCTGAAGGTAAAATAGTGCCGAAAAGTGTTTCTTAGGCTCAATGGGTTCTAATAGACCATTTTCGAGTGTTTTAAGTCCATTTCGTGATCTGAAGGTAAAAAGTGCCGAAAAGTGCTTGTTAGGCTCAATGGGCGCTATAGACCATTTGGGAGTGTTGTAAATCCATTTGTGATATAAATGTAAAAAAGTGCCGAAAAGTGTTTGTTAGGCTAAATGGACGCTATAGAGCATTTAGGGAGTGTTGGAAGTCCATTTCGTGATCTGACGTAAAAAGTGCCGAAAAGTGTTTGTTTGGCTCAATGGGCGCTATAGAGCATTTGGGAGTGTTGTTAGTCAATTTCGTAATCTGAAGGTAAAAAGTGCCAAAAAGTGCTTGCTTAGGCTCAATGGGCGCTATAGACCATTTGGGAGTGTTGTAAAATCCATTTTGTGATCTAAATGTAAAAAGTGCCGAAAAGTGTTTGTTAGGCTAAATGGACGCTATAGAGCATTTGGGAGTGTTGTAAGTCCATTTCGTGATCTGAAGGTAAATAGTGCCGAAAAGTGTTTCTTAGGCTCAATGGGTTCTAATAGACCATTTTCGAGTGTTTTAAGTCCATTTCGTGATCTGAAGGTAAATAGTGCCAAAAAGTGTTTGTTTGGCTCAATTTGCGCTATAGAGCATTTTGGGAGTGTTGTAAATCCATTTTGTGATCTAAATGTAAAAAGTGCCGAAAAGTGTTTGTTAGGCTAAATGGACGCTATAGAGCATTTGGGAGTGTTGTAAGTCCATTTCGTGATCTGAAGGTAAATAGTGCCAAAAAGTGTTTGTTAGGCTCAATGGGCGCTATAGACCATTTGGGAGTGTTGTAAATCCATTTTGTGATCTAAATGTAAAAAGTGCCGAAAAGTGTTTGTTAGGCTAAATGGACGCTATAGAGCATTTGGGAGTGTTGTAAGTCCATTTCGTAATCTGAAGGTAACAAGTGCCGAAAAGTGTTTGTTAGGCTCAATGGGCGCTATAGAGCATTTGGGAGTGTTGTAAGTCCATTTCGTGATCCTGAAGGTAATAGTGCCAAAAAGTGCTGTGTTTGTAGGCTCAATGGGCGCTATAGACCATTTGGGAGTGTTGTAAAGTCCGTTTTGTGATCTGACGGTAAAAAGTGCGAAAAGTGTTTCTTAGGCTCAATGGGCGCTATAGACCATTTTCGAGTGTTGTAAGTCCATTTCGTGATCTGAAGGTAAATAGTGCCGAAAAGTGTTTGTTAGGCTCAATGGGCGCTATAGAGCATTTGGGAGTGTTGTAAATCCATTCGTGATCTGAAGGTAAATAGTGGCGAAAAAGTGTTTGTTAGGATCAATGGGCGCTATAGAGCATTTGGGAGTGTTGTAAATCCATTTCGTGATCTGAAGGTAAATAGTGCGAAAAAGTGTTTGTTTGGCTCAATGTGCGCTATAGACCATTTTGGAGTGTTGGAAGTCCATTCGTGATCTGACGGTAAAAAGTGCCGAAAAGTGTTTGTTTGGCTCAATGGGCGCTATAGAGCATTTGGGAGTGTTGTTAGTCAATTTCGTAATCTGAAGGTAAAAAGTGCCGAAAAGTGCTTGTTAGGCTCAATGGGCGCTATAGACCATTTGGGGAGTGTTGTAAATCCATTTTGTGATCTAAATGTAAAAAGTGCCGAAAAGTGTTTGTTAGGCTAAATGGACGCTATAGAGCATTTGGGAGTGTTGTAAGTCCATTTCGTGATCTGAAGGTAAATAGTGCCAAAAAGGGTTTGTTAGGCTCAATGGGCCGCTATAGACCATTTGGGAGTGTTGGAAGTTCATTTCGTGATCTGACGGTAAAAAGTGCCAAAAAGTGCTTGTTAGGCTCAATGGGCGCTATAGACCATTTGGGAGTGTTGTAAATCCATTTTGTGATCTAAATGTAAAAAAGTGCCGAAAAGTGTTTGTTAGGCTAAATGGACGCTATAGAGCATTTGGGAGTGTTGTAAGTCCATTTCGTGATCTGAAGGTAAATAGTGCCGAAAAGTGTTTCTTAGGCTCAATGGGTTCTAATAGACCATTTTCGAGTGTTTTAAGTCCATTTTCGTGATCTGAAGGTAAATAGTGCCAAAAAGTGTTTGTTTGGCTCAATTTGCGCTATAGAGCATTTGGGAGTGTTGTAAATCCATTTTGTGATCTAAATGTAAAAAGTGCCGAAAAGTGTTTGTTAGGCTAAATGGACGCTATAGAGCATTTGGGAGTGTTGTAAGTCCATTTCGTGATCTGAAGGTAAATAGTGCCAAAAAGTGTTTGTTAGGCTCAATGGGCGCTATAGACCATTTGGGAGTGTTGTAAATCCATTTTGTGATCTAAATGTAAAAAGTGCCGAAAAGTGTTTGTTAGGCTAAATGGACGCTATAGAGCATTTGGGAGTGTTGTAAGTCCATTTCGTAATCTGAAGGTAACAAGTGCCGAAAAGTGTTTGTTAGGCTCAATGGGCGCTATAGAGCATTTGGGAGTGTTGTAAGTCCATTTCGTGATCTGACGGTAAAAAGTGCCAAAAAGTGCTTGTTAGGCTCAATGGGCGCTATAGACCATTTGGGAGTGTTGTAAATCCATTTTGTGATCTAAATGTAAAAAGTGCCGAAAAGTGTTTGTTAGGCTAAATGGACGCTATAGAGCATTTGGGAGTGTTGTAAGTCCATTTCGTGATCTGAAGGTAAATAGTGCCGAAAAGTGTTTCTTAGGCTCAATGGGTTCTAATAGACCATTTTCGAGTGTTTTAAGTCCATTTCGTGATCTGAAGGTAAATAGTGCGCAAAAAGTGTTTGTTTGGCTCAATTTGCGCTATAGAGCATTTGGAGTGTTGTAAATCCATTTTGTGATCTAAATGTAAAAAGTGCCGAAAAGTGTTTGTTAGGCTAAATGGACGCTATAGAGCATTTGGGAGTGTTGTAAGTCCATTTCGTGATCTGAAGGTAAATAGTGCCAAAAAGTGTTTGTTAGGCTCAATGGGCGCTATAGACCATTTGGGAGTGTTGTAAATCCATTTTGTGATCTAAATGTAAAAAGTGCCGAAAAGTGTTTGTTAGGCTAAATGGACGCTATAGAGCATTTGGGAGTGTTGTAAGTCCATTTCGTAATCTGAAGGTAACCAAGTGCCGAAAAGTGTTTGTTAGGCTCAATGGGCGCTATAGAGCATTTGGGAGTGTTGTAAGTCCATTTCGTGATCTGAAGGTAAATAGTGCCAAAAAGTGTTTGTTAGGCTCAATGGGCGCTATAGACCATTTGGGAGTGTTGTAAGTCCGTTTTTGTGATCTGACGGTAAAAAGTGCCGAAAAGTGTTTCTTAGGGCTCAATGGGCGCTATAGACCATTTTCGAGTGTTGTAAGTCCATTTCGTGATCTGAAGGTAAATAGTGCCGAAAAGTGTTTGTTAGGCTCAATGGGCGCTATAGAGCATTTGGGAGTGTTGTAAATCCATTTCGTGATCTGAAGGTAAATAGTGCGAAAAAGTGTTTGTTAGGATCAATGGGCGCTATAGAGCATTTGGGAGTGTTGTAAATCCATTTCGTGATCTGAAGGTAAATAGTGCTGAAAAAGTGTTTGTTTGGCTCAATGTGCGCTATAGACCATTTTGGAGTGTTGGAAGTCCATTTCGTGATCTGACGGTAAAAAGTGCCGAAAAGTGTTTGTTTGGCTCAATGGGCGCTATAGAGCATTTGGGAGTGTTGTTAGTCAATTTCGTAATCTGAAGGTAAAAAGTGCCGAAAAGTGCTTGTTAGGCTCAATGGGCGCTATAGACCATTTGGGAGTGTTGTAAATCCATTTTGTGATCTAAATGTAAAAAGTGCCAAAAGTGTTTGTTAGGCTAAATGGACGCTATAGAGCATTTGGGAGTGTTGGAAGTTCATTTCGTGATCTGACGGTAAAAAGTGCCGAAAAGTGTTTGTTTGGCTCAATGGGCGCTATAGAGCATTTGGGAGTGTTGTTAGTCAATTTCGTAATCTGAAGGTAAAAAGTGCCGAAAAGTGCTTGTTAGGCTCAATGGGCGCTATAGACCATTTGGGAGTGTTGTAAATCCATTTTGTGATATAAATGTAAAAAGTGCCGAAAAGTGTTTGTTAGGCTAAATGGACGCTATAGAGCATTTGGGAGTGTTGTAAGTCCATTTCGTGATCTGAAGGTAAATAGTGCCGAAAAGTGTTTGTTAGGCGAATTGGGCGCTACAGAGCATTTGGGAGTGTTGTTACTCCATTTCGTGATCTAAAGGTAAATAGTGCGGAAAAGTGTTTGTTAGGCTCAATGGGCGCTATAGAGCATTTGGGAGTGTTGTAAGTCCATTTCGTAATCTGAAGGTAACAAGTGCCGAAAAGTGTTTGTTAGGCTCAATGGGCGCTATAGAGCATTTGGGAGTGTTGTAAGTCCATTTCGTGATCTGAAGGTAAATAGTGCCAAAAAGTGTTTGTTTGGCTCAATGTGCGCTATAGACCATTTTGGAGTGTTGGAAGTCCATTTCGTGATCTGACGGTAAAAAGTGCCGAAAAGTGTTTGTTTGGCTCAATGGGCGCTATAGAGCATTTGGGAGTGTTGTAAATCCATTTTGTGATCTAAATGTAAAAAGTGCCGAAAAGTGTTTGTTAGGCTCAATGGGCGCTATAGAGCATTTGGGAGTGTTGTTAGTCAATTTCGTGATCTAAAGGTAAATAGTGCCGAAAAGTGTTTGTTAGGCTCAATGGGCGCTATAGAGCATTTGGGAGTGTTGTAATTCCATTTCGTAATCTGAAGGTAACAAGTGCCGAAAAGTGTTTGTTAGGCTCAATGGGCGCTATAGAGCATTTGGGAGTGTTGTAAGTCCATTTCTTGATCTGAAGGTAAATAGTGCCAACAAGTGTTTGTTTTGCTCAATGTGCGCTATAGACCATTTGGGAGAGTTGTTAGTCAATTTCGTGATCTGAAGGTAAATAGTGCCAAAAAGTGTTTGTTTGGCTCAATGTGCGCTACAGACCATTTTGGGGTGTTGGAAGTCCATTTCGTGATCTGACGGTAAAAAGTGCCGAAAAGTGTTTGTTAGGCTCAATGGGCGCTATAGAGCATTTGGGAGTGTTGTAAGTCCATTTCGTGATCTGAAGGTAAATAGTGGCAAAAAGTGTCCGTTTCGTGATCTGACGTTAAAAAGTGCCGAAAAGTGTTTCTTAGGCTCAATGGGCGCTAAAGACCATTTTCGAGTGTTGTAAGTCCATTTCGTGATTTGAAGGTAAATAGTGCCGAAAAGTGTTTGTTAGGCTCAATGGGCGCTATAGAGCATTTGGGAGTGTTGTAAATCCATTTCGTGATCTGAAGGTAAATAGTGCCAAAAAGTGTTTGTTTGGCTCAATGGGCGCTATAGACCATTTGGGAGTGTTGTAAGTCCGTTTCGTGATCTGACGTTAAAAAGTACCGAAAAGTGTTTCTTAGGCTCAATGGGCGCTAATATACCATTTTCGAGTGTTGTAAGTCCATTTCGTGATCTGAAGGTAAATAGTGCCAAAAAGTGTTTGTTAGGCTAAATGGACGCTATAGAGCATTTGGGAGTGGTGTAAATCCATTTCGTGATCTGAAGGTAAATAGTGCGAAAAAGTGTTTGTTTGGCTCAATGTGCGCTATATACCATTTGGGAGTGTTGGAAGTCCATTTCGTGATCTGACGGTAAAAAGTGCCGAAAAGTGTTTGTTTGGCTCAATGGGCGCTATAGAGCATTTGGGAGTGTTGTTAGTCAATTTCGTAATCTGAAGGTAAAAAGTGCCAAAAAGTGCTTGTTAGGCTCAATGGGCGCTATAGACCATTTGGGAGTGTTGTAAATCCATTTTGTGATCTAAATGTAAAAAGTGCCGAAAAGTGTTTGTTAGGCTAAATGGACGCTATAGAGCATTTGGGAGTGTTGTAAGTCCATTTCGTGATCTGAAGGTAAATAGTGCCAAAAAGGGTTTGTTAGGCTCAATGGGCGCTATAGACCATTTGGGAGTGTTGGAAGTTCATTTCGTGATCTGACGGTAAAAAGTGCCGAAAAGTGTTTGTTTGGCTCAATGGGCGCTATAGAGCATTTGGGAGTGTTGTTAGTCAATTTCGTAATCTGAAGGTAAAAAGTGCCGAAAAGTGCTTGTTAGGCTCAATGGGCGCTATAGACCATTTGGGAGTGTTGTAAATCCATTTTGTGATCTAAATGTAAAAAGTGCCGAAAAGTGTTTGTTAGGCTAAATGGACGCTATAGAGCATTTGGGAGTGTTGTAAGTCCATTTCGTGATCTGAAGGTAAATAGTGCCGAAAAGTGTTTGTTAGGCTCAATGGGCGCTATAGAGCATTTGGGAGTGTTGTTAGTCAATTTCGTGATCTAAAGGTAAATAGTGCCGAAAAGTGTTTGTTAGGCTCAATGGGCGCTATAGAGCATTTGGGAGTGTTGTAAGTCCATTTCGTGATCTGAAGGTAAATAGTGCCAAAAAGTGTTTGTTTGGCTCAATGTGCGCTACAGACCATTTTGGGGTGTTGGAAGTCCATTTCGTGATCTGACGGTAAAAAGTGCCGAAAAGTGTTTGTTAGGCTCAATGGGCGCTATAGAGCATTTGGGAGTGTTGTAAGTCCATTTCGTGATCTGAAGGTAAATAGTGGCAAAAAGTGTCCGTTTCGTGATCTGACGTTAAAAAGTGCCGAAAAGTGTTTCTTAGGCTCAATGGGCGCTAAAGACCATTTTCGAGTGTTGTAAGTCCATTTCGTGATTTGAAGGTAAATAGTGCCGAAAAGTGTTTGTTAGGCTCAATGGGCGCTATAGAGCATTTGGGAGTGTTGTTAGTCAATTTCGTGATCTAAAGGTAAATAGTGCCGAAAAGTGTTTGTTAGGCTCAATGGGCGCTATAGAGCATTTGGGAGTGTTGTAAATCCATTTCGTGATCTGAAGGTAAATAGTGCCAAAAAGTGTTTGTTTGGCTCAATGTGCGCTACAGACCATTTTGGGGTGTTGGAAGTCCATTTCGTGATCTGACGGTAAAAAGTGCCGAAAAGTGTTTGTTTGGCTCAATGGGCGCTATAGAGCATTTGGGAGTGTTGTAAATCCATTTCGTGATCTGAAGGTAAATAGTGCCAAAAAGTGTTTGTTTGGCTCAATGGGCGCTATAGACCATTTGGGAGTGTTGTAAGTCCGTTTCGTGATCTGACGTTAAAAAGTACCGAAAAGTGTTTCTTAGGCTCAATGGGCGCTAATATACCATTTTCGAGTGTTGTAAGTCCATTTCGTGATCTGAAGGTAAATAGTGCCAAAAAGTGTTTGTTAGGCTAAATGGACGCTATAGAGCATTTGGGAGTGTTGTAAGTCCATTTCGCGATCTGAAGGTAAAAAGTGCCGAAAAGTGCTTGTTAGGCTCAATGGGCGCTATAGACCATTTGGGAGTGTTGTAAATCCATTTTGTGATATAAATGTAAAAAGTGCCGAAAAGTGTTTGTTAGGCTAAATGGACGCTATAGAGCATTTGGGAGTGTTGTAAGTCCATTTCGTGATCTGAAGGTAAATAGTGCCGAAAAGTGTTTGTTAGGCTCAATGGGCGCTATAGAGCATTTGGGAGTGTTGTAAGTCCATTTCGTGATCTGAAGGTAAAAAGTGCCGAAAAGTGTTTCTTAGGCTCAATGGGCGCTATAGACCATTTTCGAGTGTTGTAAGTCCATTTCGTGATCTGAAGGTAAATAGTGCCGAAAAGTGTTTGTTAGGCTCAATGGGCGCTATAGAGCATTTGGGAGTGTTGTAAATCCATTTCGTGATCTGAAGGTAAATAGTGCGAAAAAGTGTTTGTTAGGCTCAATGGGCGCTATAGAGCATTTGGGAGTGTTGTAAATCCATTTCGTGATCTGAAGGTAAATAGTGCGAAAAAGTGTTTGTTTGGCTCAATGTGCGCTATAGACCATTTGGGAGTGTTGGAAGTCCATTTCGTGATCTGACCGTAAAAAGTGCCGAAAAGTGTTTGTTTGGCTCAATGGGCGCTATAGAGCATTTGGGAGTGTTGTTAGTCAATTTCGTAATCTGAAGGTAAAAAGTGCCGAAAAGTGCTTGTTAGGCTCAATGGGCGCTATAGACCATTTGGGAGTGTTGTAAATCCATTTCGTGATCTGAAGGTAAATAGTGCCGAAAAGTGTTTGTTAGGCTCAATGGGCGCTATAGAGCATTTGGGAGTGTTGTTAGTCAATTTCGTGATCTAAAGGTAAATAGTGCCGAAAAGTGTTTGTTAGGCTCAATGGGCGCTATAGAGCATTTGGGAGTGTTGTAAATCCATTTCGTGATCTGAAGGTAAATAGTGCGAAAAAGTGTTTGTTAGGCTCAATGGGCGCTATAGAGCATTTGGGAGTGTTGTAAATCCATTTCGTGATCTGAAGGTAAATAGTGCGAAAAAGTGTTTGTTTGGCTCAATGTGCGCTATAGACCATTTGGGAGTGTTGGAAGTCCATTTCGTGATCTGACGGTAAAAAGTGCCGAAAAGTGTTTGTTTGGCTCAATGGGCGCTATAGAGCATTTGGGAGTGTTGTTAGTCAATTTCGTAATCTGAATGTAAAAAGTGCCGAAAAGTGCTTGTTAGGCTCAATGGGCGCTATAGACCATTTGGGAGTGTTGTAAATCCATTTTGTGATCTAAATGTAAAAAGTGCCGAAAAGTGTTTGTTAGGCTAAATGGACGCTGTAGAGCATTTGGGAGTGTTGTAAATCCATTTCGTGATCTGAAGGTAAATAGTGCGAAAAAGTGTTTGTTAGGCTCAATGGGCGCTATAGAGCATTTGGGAGTGTTGTAAATCCATTTCGTGATCTGAAGGTAAATAGTGCCAAAAAGGGTTTGTTAGGCTCAATGGGCGCTATAGACCATTTGGGAGTGTTGGAAGTTCATTTCGTGATCTGACGGTAAAAAAGTGCCGAAAAGTGTTTGTTTGGCTCAATGGGCGCTATAGAGCAATTGGGAGTGTTGTTAGTCAATTTCGTAATCTGAAGGTAAAAAGTGCCGAAAAGTGCTTGTTAGGCTCAATGGGCGCTATAGACTATTTGGGAGTGTTGTAAATCCATGTTGTGATCTAAATGTAAAAAGTGCCGAAAAGTGTTTATTAGGCTAAATGGACGCTATAGAGCATTTGGGAGTGTTGTAAGTCCATTTCGTGATCTGACGGTAAAAAGTGCCGAAAAGTGTTTGTTAGGCTCAATGGGCGCTATAGAGCATTTGGGAGTGTTGTAAGTCCATTTCGTGATCTGAAGGTAAATAGTGGCAAAAAGTGTCCGTTTCGTGATCTGACTTTAAAAAGTGCCGAAAAGTGTTTCTTAGGCTCAATGGGCGCTAAAGACCATTTTCGAGTGTTGTAAGTCCATTTCGTGATTTGAAGGTAAATAGTGCCGAAAAGTGTTTGTTAGGCTCAATGGGCGCTATAGAGCATTTGGGAGTGTTGTTAGTCAATTTGGTGATCTAAAGGTAAATAGTGCCGAAAAGTGTTTGTTAGGCTCAATGGGCGCTATAGACCATTTGGGAGTGTTGGAAGTTCATTTCGTGATCTGACGGTAAAAAGTGCCGAAAAGTGTTTGTTTGGCTCAATGGGCGCTATAGAGCATTTGGGAGTGTTGTTAGTCAATTTCGTAATCTGAAGGTAAAAAGTGCCGAAAAGTGCTTGTTAGGCTCAATTGGCGCTATAGACCATTTGGGAGTGTTGTAAATCCATTTCGTGATCTAAAGGTAAATAGTGCCGAAAAGTGTTTGTTAGGCTCAATGGGCGCTATAGAGCATTTGGGAGTGTTGTTAGTCAATTTCGTGATCTAAAGGTAAATAGTGCCGAAAAGTGTTTGTTAGGCTCAATGGGCGCTATAGAGCATTT
This sequence comes from Crossaster papposus, assembly GCA_037893245.1. Taxonomy (NCBI): domain Eukaryota; kingdom Metazoa; phylum Echinodermata; class Asteroidea; order Velatida; family Solasteridae; genus Crossaster; species Crossaster papposus. The sequence continues at coordinate 95,348 of JBAIAA010000023.1, read as the reverse complement.
GGGAGTGTTGTAAATCCATTTCGTGATCTGAAGGTAAATAGTGCGAAAAAGTGTTTGTTAGGCTCAATGGGCGCTATAGAGCATTTGGGAGTGTTGTAAATCCATTTCGTGATCTGAAGGTAAATAGTGCGAAAAAGTGTTTGTTTGGCTCAATGTGCGCTATAGACCATTTGGGAGTGTTGGAAGTCCATTTCGTGATCTGACGGTAAAAAGTGCCGAAAAGTGTTTGTTTGGCTCAATGGGCGCTATAGAGCATTTGGGAGTGTTGTTAGACAATTTCGTAATCTGAATGTAAAAAGTGCCGAAAAGTGCTTGTTAGGCTCAATGGGCGCTATAGACCATTTGGGAGTGTTGTAAATCCATTTTGTGATCTAAATGTAAAAAGTGCCGAAAAGTGTTTGTTAGGCTAAATGGACGCTATAGAGCATTTGGGAGTGTTGTAAATCCATTTCGTGATCTGAAGGTAAATAGTGCGAAAAAGTGTTTGTTAGGCTCAATGGGCGCTATAGAGCATTTGGGAGTGTTGTAAATCCATTTCGTGATCTGAAGGTAAATAGTGCCAAAAAGGGTTTGTTAGGCTCAATGGGCGCTATAGACCATTTGGGAGTGTTGGAAGTTCATTTCGTGATCTGACGGTAAAAAAGTGCCGAAAAGTGTTTGTTTGGCTCAATGGGCGCTATAGAGCAATTGGGAGTGTTGTTAGTCAATTTCGTAATCTGAAGGTAAAAAGTGCCGAAAAGTGCTTGTTAGGCTCAATGGGCGCTATAGACCATTTGGGAGTGTTGTAAATCCATGTTGTGATCTAAATGTAAAAAGTGCCGAAAAGTGTTTATTAGGCTAAATGGACGCTATAGAGCATTTGGGAGTGTTGTAAGTCCATTTCGTGATCTGACGGTAAAAAGTGCCGAAAAGTGTTTGTTAGGCTCAATGGGCGCTATAGAGCATTTGGGAGTGTTGTAAGTCCATTTCGTGATCTGAAGGTAAATAGTGGCAAAAAGTGTCCGTTTCGTGATCTGACTTTAAAAAGTGCCGAAAAGTGTTTCTTAGGCTCAATGGGCGCTAAAGACCATTTTCGAGTGTTGTAAGTCCATTTCGTGATTTGAAGGTAAATAGTGCCGAAAAGTGTTTGTTAGGCTCAATGGGCGCTATAGAGCATTTGGGAGTGTTGTTAGTCAATTTGGTGATCTAAAGGTAAATAGTGCCGAAAAGTGTTTGTTAGGCTCAATGGGCGCTATAGACCATTTGGGAGTGTTGGAAGTTCATTTCGTGATCTGACGGTAAAAAGTGCCGAAAAGTGTTTGTTTGGCTCAATGGGCGCTATAGAGCATTTGGGAGTGTTGTTAGTCAATTTCGTAATCTGAAGGTAAAAAGTGCCGAAAAGTGCTTGTTAGGCTCAATTGGCGCTATAGAGCATTTGGGAGTGTTGTTAGTCAATTTCGTGATCTAAAGGTAAATAGTGCCGAAAAGTGTTTGTTAGGCTCAATGGGCGCTATAGAGCATTTGGGAGTGTTGTAAATCCATTTCGTGATCTGAAGGTAAATAGTGCCGAAAAGTGTTTGTTAGGCTCAATGGGCGCTATAGAGCATTTGGGAGTGTTGTTAGTCAATTTCGTGATCTAAAGGTAAATAGTGCCGAAAAGTGTTTGTTAGGCTCAATGGGCGCTATAGAGCATTTGGGAGTGTTGTAAATCCATTTCGTGATCTGAAGGTAAATAGTGCGAAAAAGTGTTTGTTAGGCTCAATGGGCGCTATAGAGCATTTGGGAGTGTTGTAAATCCATTTCGTGATCTGAAGGTAAATAGTGCGAAAAAGTGTTTGTTTGGCTCAATGTGCGCTATAGACCATTTGGGAGTGTTGGAAGTCCATTTCGTGATCTGACGGTAAAAAGTGCCGAAAAGTGTTTGTTTGGCTCAATGGGCGCTATAGAGCATTTGGGAGTGTTGTTAGTCAATTTCGTAATCTGAATGTAAAAAGTGCCGAAAAGTGCTTGTTAGGCTCAATGGGCGCTATAGACCATTTGGGAGTGTTGTAAATCCATTTTGTGATCTAAATGTAAAAAGTGCCGAAAAGTGTTTGTTAGGCTAAATGGACGCTATAGAGCATTTGGGAGTGTTGTAAGTCCATTTCGTGATCTGAAGGTACATAGTGCCAAAAAGGGTTTGTTAGGCTCAATGGGCGCTATAGACCATTTGGGAGTGTTGGAAGTTCATTTCGTGATCTGACGGTAAAAAAGTGCCGAAAAGTGTTTGTTTGGCTCAATGGGCGCTATAGAGCAATTGGGAGTGTTGTTAGTCAATTTCGTAATCTGAAGGTAAAAAGTGCCGAAAAGTGCTTGTTAGGCTCAATGGGCGCTATAGACCATTTGGGAGTGTTGTAAATCCATTTTGTGATCTAAATGTAAAAAGTGCCGAAAAGTGTTTATTAGGCTAAATGGACGCTATAGAGCATTTGGGAGTGTTGTAAGTCCATTTCGTGATCTGACGGTAAAAAGTGCCGAAAAGTGTTTGTTAGGCTCAATGGGCGCTATAGAGCATTTAGGAGTGTTGTAAGTCCATTTCGTGATCTGAAGGTAAATAGTGGCAAAAAGTGTCCGTTTCGTGATCTGACTTTAAAAAGTGCCGAAAAGTGTTTCATAGGCTCAATGGGCGCTAAAGACCATTTTCGAGTGTTGTAAGTCCATTCGTGATTTGAAGGTAAATAGTGCCGAAAAGTGTTTGTTAGGCTCAATGGGCGCTATAGAGCATTTGGAGTGTTGTAAATCCATTTCGTGACTGAAGGTAAATAGTGCCAAAAGTGTTTGTTTGGCTCAATGGGCGCTATAGACCATTTGGGAGTGGTGTAAGTCCGTTTCGTGATCTGACGTTTAAAAGTACCGAAAAGTGTTTCTTAGGCTCAATGGGCGCCTAATATACCATTTTCGAGTGTTGTAAGTCCATTTCGTGATCTGAGGTAAATAGTGCCAAAAAGTGTTTGTTAGGCTAAATGGACGCTATAGAGCATTTGGGAGGTTGTAAGTCCATTCGTGATCTGAAGGTAAATAGTGCCAAAAAGTGTTTGTTAGGCTCAATGGGCGCTATAGACCATTTGGGAGTGTTGTAAGTCGTTTTGTGATCTGACGTTAAAAAGTCGCCGAAAAGTGTTTCTTAGCTCAATGGGCGCTATAGAGCATTTGGGAGTGTTGTTAGTCAATTCGTGATCTAAGGTAAATAGTGCCGAAAGGTGTTTGTTAGGCTAAAATGGGCGCTATAGAGCATTTGGGAGTGTTGTAAATCCATTTCGTGATCTGAAGGTAAATAGTGCGAAAGAGTGTTTGTTAGGCTCAATGGGCGCTATAGAGCATTTGGGAGTGTTGTAAATCCATTTCGTGATCTGAAGGTAAATAGTGCGAAAAAGTGTTTGTTTGGCTCAATGTGCGCTATAGACCATTTTGGAGTGTTGGAAGTCTATTTCGTGATCCTGACGGTAAAAAGTGCCGAAAAGTGTTTGTTTGGCTCAATGGGGCGCTATAGAGCATTTGGGAGTGTTGTAAATCCATTTTGTGATCTAAATGTAAAAAGTGCCGAAAAGTGTTTGTTAGGCTAAATGGACGCTATAGAGCATTTGGGAGTGTTGTAAGGTCCATTTCGTGATCTGAAGGTAAATAGTGCCAAAAAGGGTTTGTTAGGCTCAATGGGCGCTATAGACCATTTGGGAGTGTTTGGAAGTTCATTTCGTGATCTGACGGTAAAAAGTGCCGAAAAGTGTTTGTTTGGCTCAATGGGCGCTATAGAGCATTTGGGAGTGTTGTTATTCAATTTCGTAATCTGAAGGTAAAAAGTGCCGAAAAGTGCTTGTTAGGCTCAATGGGCGCTATAGAGCATTTGGGAGTGTTGTAAGTCCATTTCGTGATCTGAAGGTAAATAGTGCCGAAAAGTGTTTGTTAGGCTCAATGGGCGCTATAGAGCATTTGGGAGTGTTGTTACTCAATTTCGTGATCTAAAGGTAAATAGTGCCGAAAGAGTTGTTAGGCTCAATGGGCGCTATAGAGCATTTGGGAGTGTTGGTAAGTCCATTTCGTAATCTGAAGGTAACAAGTGCCGAAAAGTGTTTGTTAGGATCAATGGGCGCTATAGAGCATTTGGGAGTGTTGTAAGTCCATTCGTGATCTGAAGGTAAATAGTGCCAAAAAGTGTTTGTTTGGCTCAATGTGCGCTATAGACCATTTTGGAGTGTGGAAGTCCATTTCGTGATCTGACGGTAAAAAGTGCCGAAAAGTGTTTGTTTGGCTCAATGGGCGCTATCGAGCATTTGGGAGTGTTGTAAATCCATGTTGTGATCTAAATGTAAAAAGTGCCGAAAAGTGTTTGTTAGGCTAAATGGACGCTATAGAGCATTTGGGAGTGTTGTAAGTCCATTTCGTGATCTGAAGGTAAATAGTGCCAAAAGTGTTTGTTAGGCTCAATGGGCGCTATAGACCATTTGGGAGTGTTGGAAGTCCATTTCGTGATCTGACGGTAAAAAGTGCCGAAAAGTGTTTGTTTGGCTCAATGGGCGCTATAGAGCATTTGGGAGTGTTGTTAGTCAATTTCGTAATCTGAAGGTAAAAAGTGCCGAAAAGTGCTTGTTAGGCTCAATGGGCGCTATAGACCATTTGGGAGTGTTGTAAATCCATTTTGATCTAAATGTAAAAAGTGCCGAAAAGTGTTTGTTAGGCCTAAATGGACGCTATAGAGCATTTGGGAGTGTTGTAAGTCCATTTCGTGATCTGAAGGTAAAGAGTGCCAAAAAGTGTTTCTTAGGCTCAATGGGCGCTAATAGACCATTTTCGAGTGTTGTAAGTCCATTTCGTGATCTGAAGGTAAATACTGCCAAAAAGTGTTTGTTAGGCTAAATGGACGCTATAGAGCAATTTGGGAGTGTTGTAAGTCCATTTCGTGATTTGAAGGTAAATAGTGCGAAAAGTGTTTGTTAGGCTCAATGGGCGCTATAGAGCATTTGGGAGTTGTTGTTAGTCAATTTCGTGATCTAAAGGTAAATAGTGCCGAAAGGTGTTTGTTAGGCTAAATGGACGCTATAGAGCATTTGGGAGTGTTGTAAGTTCATTTCGTGATCTGAAGGTAAATAGTGCTAAAAGTGTTTGTAGGCTCAATGGGCGCTATAGACCATTTGGGAGTGTTGTAAGTCCGTTTCGTGATCTGACGTTAAAAAGTGCCGAAAAGTGTTTCTTAGGCTCAATGGGCGCTATAGACCATTTTCGAGTGTTGTAAGTCCATTTCGTGATCTGAAGGTAAATAGTCGCCCGAAAAGTGTTTGTTAGGCTCAATGGGCGCTATAGAGCATTTGGGAGTGTTGTTAGTCAATTCGTGATCTAAAGGTAAATAGTGCCGAAAAGTGTTTGTTAGGCTCAATGGGCGCTATAGAGCATTTGGGAATAGTGTTGTAAATCCATTTCGTGATCTGAAGGTAAATAGTGCGAAAAAGTGTTTGTTTGGCTCAATGTGCGCTATAGACCATTTTGGAGTGTTGGAAGTCCATTTCGTGATCTGACGGTAAAAAGTGCCGAAAAGTGTTTGTTTGGCTCAATGGGCGCTATAGAGCATTTTGGGAGTGTGTTAGTCAATTTGTGATCTGAAGGTAAATAGTGCCGAAAAGTGTTTGTTAGGCTAAATGGACGCTATAGAGCATTTGGGAGTGTTGTAAGTCCATTTCGTGATCTGAAGGTAAATAGTGCCAAAAAGTGTTTGTTTGGCTCAATGTGCGCTACAGACCATTTGGGGTGTTGGAAGTCCATTTCGTGATCTGACGGTAAAAAGTGCCGAAAAGTGTTTGTTTGGCTCAATGGGCGCTATAGAGCATTTGGGAGTGTTGTAAATCCATTTCGTGATCTGAAGGTAAATAGTGCCAAAAAGTGTTTGTTTGGCTCAATGGGCGCTATAGAACATTTTGGGAGTGTTGTAAGTCCGTTTCGTGATCTGACGTTAAAAAGTACCGAAAAGTGTTTCCTTAGGCTCAATGGGCGCTAATATACCATTTTCGAGTGTTGTAAGTCCATTCGTGATCTGAAGGTAAAAAGTGCCAAAAAGTGTTTGTTAGGCTCAATGGGCGCTATAGAGCATTTGGGAGTGTTGTTAGTCAATTTCGTGATCTAAAGGTAAATAGTGCGAAAGAGTGTTTGTTAGGCTCAATGGGCGCTATAGAGCATTTGGGAGTGTTTGAAGTCCATTTCGTGATCTGACGGTAAAAAGTGCCGAAAAGTGTTTGTTTGGCTCAATGGGCGCTATAGAGCATTGGGAGTGTTGTAAATCCATTTTGTGATCTAAATGTAAAAAGTGCCGAAAAGTGTTTGTTAGGCTAAATGGACGCTATAGAGCATTTGGGAGTGTTGTAAGTCCATTTCGTGATCTGAAGGTAAATAGTGCCAAAAAGGGTTTGTTAGGCTCAATGGGCGCTATAGACCATTTGGGAGTGTTGGAAGTTCATTTCGTGATCTGACGGTAAAAAGTGCCGAAAAGTGTTTGTTTGGCTCAATGGGCGGTATAGAGCATTTGGGAGTGTTGTTAGTCAATTTCGTAATCTGAAGGTAAAAAGTGCCGAAAAGTGCTTGTTAGGCTCAATGGGCGCTATAGACCATTTGGGAGTGTTGTAAATCCATTTTGTGATATAAATGTAAAAAGTGCCGAAAAGTGTTTGTTAGGCTAAATGGACGCTATAGAGCATTTGGGAGTGTTGTAAGTCCATTTCGTAATCTGAAGGTAACAAGTGCCGAAAAGTGTTTGTTAGGCTCAATGGACGCTATAGAGCATTTGGGAGTGTTGTAAGTCCATTCGTGATCTGACGGTAAAAAGTGCCGAAAAGTGTTTGTTTGGCTCAATGGGCGCTATAGAGCATTTGGGAGTGTTGTTAGTCAATTTCGTTAATCTGAAGGTAAAAAGTGCCGAAAAGTGCTTGTTAGGCTCAATGGGCGCTATAGACCATTTGGGAGTGTTGTAAATCCATTTTGTGATCTAAATGTAAAAAGTGCCGAAAAGTGTTTGTTAGGCTAAATGGACGCTATAGAGCATTTGGGAGTGTTGTAAGTCCATTTCGTGATCTGAAGGTAAATAGTGCCGAAAGAGTGTTTCTTAGGCTCAATGGGCGCTAATAGACCATTTTCGAGTGTTGTAAGTCCATTTCGTGATCTGAAGGTAAATACTGCCGAAAAGTGTTTGTTAGGCTCAATGGACGGCTATAGAGCATTTGGGAGTGTTGTTAGTCAATTTCGTGATCTAAAGGTAAATAGTGCCGAAAAGTGTTTGTTAGGCTAAATGGACGCTATAGAGCATTTGGGAGTGTTGTAAGTTCATTCGTGATCTGAAGGTAAATAGTGCAAAAGTGTTTGTTAGGCTCAATGGGCGCTATAGACCATTTGGGAGTGTTGTAAGTCCGTTTCGTGATCTGATGTTAAAAAGTGCCAAAGGTGTTTCTTATGCTCAATGGGCGCTATAGACCATTTTCGAGGTGTTGTAAGTCCATTTCGTGATCTGAAGGTAAATAGTGCCGAAAAGTGTTTGTTAGGCTCAATGGGCGCTATAGAGCATTTGGGAGTGTTGTTAGTCAATTTCGTGATCTAAAGGTAAATAGTGCCGAAAAGTGTTTGTTAGGCTCAATGGGCGCTATAGAGGCATTTGGGAGTGTTGTAAATCCATTTCGTGATCTGAAGGTAAATAGTGCGAAAAAGTGTTTGTTTGGCTCAATGTGCGCTACAGACCATTTTGGAGTGTTGGAAGTCCATTTCGTGATCTGACGGTAAAAAGTGCCGAAAAGTGTTTGTTTGGCTCAATGGGCGCTATAGAGCATTTGGGAGTGTTGTTAGTCAATTTCGTAATCTGAAGGTAAAAAGTGCCGAAAAGTGCTTGTTAGGCTCAATGGGCGCTATAGACCATTTGGGAGTGTTGTAAATCCATTTTGTGATCTAAATGTAAAAAGTGCCGAAAGTGTTTGTTAGGCTAAATGGACGCTATAGAGCATTTGGGAGTGTTGTAAGTCCATTTCGTGATCTGAAGGTAAATAGTGCCAAAAAGTGTTTGTTTGGCTCAATGTGCGCTACAGGACCATTTTTGGGGTGTTGGAAGTCCATTTCGTGATCTGACGGTAAAAAGTGCCGAAAAGTGTTTGTTTGGCTCAATGGGCGCTATAGAGCATTTGGGAGTGTTGTAAATCCATTTCGTGATCTGAAGGTAAATAGTGCCAAAAAGTGTTTGTTTGGCTCAATGGGCGCTATAGAACATTTGGGAGTGTTGTAAGTCCGTTTCGTGATCTGACGTTAAAAAGTACCGAAAAGTGTTTCTTAGGCTCAATGGGCGCTAATATACCATTTTCGAGTGTTGTAAGTCCATTTCGTGATCTGAAGGTAAATAGTGCCAAAAAGTGTTTGTTAGGCTCAATGGGCGCTATAGAGCATTTGGGAGTGTTGTTAGTCAATTTCGTGATCTAAAGGTAAATAGTGCGAAAGAGTGTTTGTTAGGCTCAATGGGCGCTATAGAGCATTTGGGAGTGTTTGAAGTCCATTTCGTGATCTGACGGTAAAAAGTGCCGAAAAGTGTTTGTTTGGCTCAATGGGCGCTATAGAGCATTTGGGAGTGTTGTAAATCCATTTTGTGATCTAAATGTAAAAAGTGCCGAAAAGTGTTTGTTAGGCTAAATGGACGCTATAGAGCATTTGGGAGTGTTGTAAGTCCATTTCGTGATCTGAAGGTAAATAGTGCCAAAAAGGGTTTGTTAGGCTCAATGGGCGCTATAGACCATTTGGGAGTGTTGGAAGTTCATTTCGTGATCTGACGGTAAAAAGTGCCGAAAAGTGTTTGTTTGGCTCAATGGGCGGTATAGAGCATTTGGGAGTGTTGTTAGTCAATTTCGTAATCTGAAGGTAAAAAGTGCCGAAAAGTGCTTGTTAGGCTCAATGGGCGCTATAGACCATTTGGGAGTGTTGTAAATCCATTTTGTGATATAAATGTAAAAAGTGCCGAAAAGTGTTTGTTAGGCTAAATGGACGCTATAGAGCATTTGGGAGTGTTGTAAGTCCATTTCGTAATCTGAAGGTAACAAGTGCCGAAAAGTGTTTGTTAGGCTCAATGGACGCTATAGAGCATTTGGGAGTGTTGTAAGTCCATTTCGTGATCTGACGGTAAAAAGTGCCGAAAAGTGTTTGTTTGGCTCAATGGGCGCTATAGAGCATTTGGGAGTGTTGTTAGTCAATTTCGTAATCTGAAGGTAAAAAGTGCCGAAAAGTGCTTGTTAGGCTCAATGGGCGCTATAGACCATTTGGGAGTGTTGTAAATCCATTTTGTGATCTAAATGTAAAAAGTGCCGAAAAGTGTTTGTTAGGCTAAATGGACGCTATAGAGCATTTGGGAGTGTTGTAAGTCCATTTCGTGATCTGAAGGTAAATAGTGCCGAAAAGTGTTTCTTAGGCTCAATGGGCGCTAATAGACCATTTTCGAGTGTTGTAAGTCCATTTCGTGATCTGAAGGTAAATACTGCCGAAAAGTGTTTGTTAGGCTCAATGGACGCTATAGAGCATTTGGGAGTGTTGTTAGTCAATTTCGTGATCTAAAGGTAAATAGTGCCGAAAAGTGTTTGTTAGGCTAAATGGACGCTATAGAGCATTTGGGAGTGTTGTAAGTTCATTTCGTGATCTGAAGGTAAATAGTGCCAAAAGTGTTTGTTAGGCTCAATGGGCGCTATAGACCATTTGGGAGTGTTGTAAGTCCGTTTCGTGATCTGATGTTAAAAAGTGCCAAAAGGTGTTTCTTATGCTCAATGGGCGCTATAGACCATTTTCGAGTGTTGTAAGTCCATTTCGTGATCTGAAGGTAAATAGTGCCGAAAAGTGTTTGTTAGGCTCAATGGGCGCTATAGAGCATTTGGGAGTGTTGTTAGTCAATTTCGTGATCTAAAGGTAAATAGTGCCGAAAAGTGTTTGTTAGGCTCAATGGGCGCTATAGAGCATTTGGGAGTGTTGTAAATCCATTTCGTGATCTGAAGGTAAATAGTGCGAAAAAGTGTTTGTTTGGCTCAATGTGCGCTACAGACCATTTTGGAGTGTTGGAAGTCCATTTCGTGATCTGACGGTAAAAAGTGCCGAAAAGTGTTTGTTTGGCTCAATGGGCGCTATAGAGCATTTGGGAGTGTTGTTAGTCAATTTCGTAATCTGAAGGTAAAAAGTGCCGAAAAGTGCTTGTTAGGCTCAATGGGCGCTATAGACCATTTGGGAGTGTTGTAAATCCATTTTGTGATCTAAATGTAAAAAGTGCCGAAAAGTGTTTGTTAGGCTCAATGGGCGCTATAGACCATTTGGGAGTGTTGTAAATCCATTTTGTGATCTAAATGTAAAAAGTGCCGAAAAGTGTTTGTTAGGCTAAATGGGCGCTATAGAGCATTTGGGAGTGTTGTAAGTCCATTTCGTGATCTGAAGGTAAATAGTGCCGAAAAGTGTTTGTTAGGCTCAATGGGCGCTATAGAGCATTTGGGAGTGTTGTTACTCAATTTCGTGATCTAAAGGTAAATAGTGCCGAAAAGTGTTTGTTAGGCTCAATGGGCGCTATAGAGCATTTGGGAGTGTTGTAAGTCCATTTCGTAATCTGAAGGTAACAAGTGCCGAAAAGTGTTTGTTAGGCTCAATGGGCGCTATAGAGCATTTGGGAGTGTTTGTAAGTCCATTTCGTGATCTGAAGGTAAATAGTGCCAAAAGGTGTTTGTTTGGCTCAATGTGCGCTACAGACCATTTTGGGGTGTTGGAAGTCCATTTCGTGATCTGACGGTAAAAAGTGCCGAAAAGTGTTTGTTAGGCTCAATGGGCGCTATAGAGCATTTGGGAGTGTTGTAAGTCCATTTCGTGATCTGAAGGTAAATAGTGGCAAAAAGTGTCCGTTTCGTGATCTGACTTTAAAAAGTGCCGAAAAGTGTTTCTTAGGCTCAATGGGCGCTAAAGACCATTTTCGAGTGTTGTAAGTCCATTTCGTGATTTGAAGGTAAATAGTGCCGAAAAGTGTTTGTTAGGCTCAATGGGCGCTATAGAGCATTTGGGAGTGTTGTTAGTCAATTTCGTGATCTAAAGGTAAATAGTGCCGAAAAGTGTTTGTTAGGCTCAATGGGCGCTATAGAGCATTTGGGAGTGTTGTTACTCAATTTCGTGATCTAAAGGTAAATGGTGCCGAAAAGTGTTTGTTAGGCTCAATGGGCGCTATAGAGCATTTGGGAGTGTTGTAAGTCCATTTCGTAATCTGAAGGTAACAAGTGCCGAAAAGTGTTTGTGAGGCTCAATGGGCGCTATAGAGCATTTGGGAGTGTTTGTAAGTCCATTTCGTGATCTGAAGGTAAATAGTGCCAAAAGGTGTTTGTTTGGCTCAATGTGCGCTACAGACCATTTTGGGGTGTTGGAAGTCCATTTCGTGATCTGACGGTAAAAAGTGCCGAAAAGTGTTTGTTAGGCTCAATGGGCGCTATAGAGCATTTGGGAGTGTTGTAAGTCCATTTCGTGATCTGAAGGTAAATAGTGGCAAAAAGTGTCCGTTTCGTGATCTGACTTTAAAAAGTGCCGAAAAGTGTTTCTTAGGCTCAATGGGCGCTAAAGACCATTTTCGAGTGTTGTAAGTCCATTTCGTGATTTGAAGGTAAATAGTGCCGAAAAGTGTTTGTTAGGCTCAATGGGCGCTATAGAGCATTTGGGAGTGTTGTTAGTCAATTTCGTGATCTAAAGGTAAATAGTGCCGAAAAGTGTTTGTTAGGCTCAATGGGCGCTATAGAGCATTTGGGAGTGTTGTAAATCCATTTCGTGATCTGAAGGTAAATAGTGCCAAAAAGTGTTTGTTTGGCTCAATGTGCGCTACAGACCATTTTGGGGTGTTGGAAGTCCATTTCGTGATCTGACGGTAAAAAGTGCCGAAAAGTGTTTGTTTGGCTCAATGGGCGCTATAGAGCATTTGGGAGTGTTGTAAATCCATTTCGTGATCTGAAGGTAAATAGTGCCAAAAAGTGTTTGTTTGGCTCAATGGGCGCTATAGACCATTTGGGAGTGTTGTAAGTCCGTTTCGTGATCTGACGTTAAAAAGTACCGAAAAGTGTTTCTTAGGCTCAATGGGCGCTAATATACCATTTTCGAGTGTTGTAAGTCCATTTCGTGATCTGAAGGTAAATAGTGCCAAAAAGTGTTTGTTAGGCTAAATGGACGCTATAGAGCATTTGGGAGTGTTGTAAGTCCATTTCGTGATCTGAAGGTAAATAGTGCCAAAAAGTGTTTGTTAGGCTCAATGGGCGCTATAGACCATTTGGGAGTGTTGTAAGTCCGTTTTGTGATCTGACGTTAAAAAGTGCCGAAAAGTGTTTCTTAGGCTCAATGGGCGCTATAGAGCATTTGGGAGTGTTGTTAGTCAATTTCGTGATCTAAAGGTAAATAGTGCCGAAAAGTGTTTGTTAGGCTCAATGGGCGCTATAGAGCATTTGGGAGTGTTGTAAATCCATTTCGTGATCTGAAGGTAAATAGTGCGAAAGAGTGTTTGTTAGGCTCAATAGGCGCTATAGAGCATTTGGGAGTGTTGTAAATCCATTTTGTGATCTGAAGGTAAATAGTGCGAAAAAGTGTTTGTTTGGCTCAATGTGCGCTATAGACCATTTTGGAGTGTTGGAAGTCCATTTCGTGATCTGACGGTAAAAAGTGCCGAAAAGTGTTTGTTTGGCTCAATGGGCGCTATAGAGCATTTGGGAGTGTTGTAAATCCATTTTGTGATCTAAATGTAAAAAGTGCCGAAAAGTGTTTGTTAGGCTAAATGGACGCTATAGAGCATTTGGGAGTGTTGTAAGTCCATTTCGTGATCTGAAGGTAAATAGTGCCAAAAAGGGTTTGTTAGGCTCAATGGGCGCTATAGACCATTTGGGAGTGTTGGAAGTTCATTTCGTGATCTGACGGTAAAAAGTGCCGAAAAGTGTTTGTTTGGCTCAATGGGCGCTATAGAGCATTTGGGAGTGTTGTTAGTCAATTTCGTAATCTGAAGGTAAAAAGTGCCGAAAAGTGCTTGTTAGGCTCAATGGGCGCTATAGACCATTTGGGAGTGTTGTAAATCCATTTTGTGATATAAATGTAAAAAGTGCCGAAAAGTGTTTGTTAGGCTAAATGGACGCTATAGAGCATTTGGGAGTGTTGTAAGTCCATTTCGTGATCTGAAGGTAAATAGTGCCGAAAAGTGTTTGTTAGGCTCAATGGGCGCTATAGAGCATTTGGGAGTGTTGTTACTCAATTTCGTGATCTAAAGGTAAATAGTGCCGAAAAGTGTTTGTTAGGCTCAATGGGCGCTATAGAGCATTTGGGAGTGTTGTAAATCCATTTTGTGATCTAAATGTAAAAAGTGCCGAAAAGTGTTTGTTAGGCTAAATGGACGCTATAGAGCATTTGGGAGTGTTGTAAGTCCATTTCGTGATCTGAAGGTAAATAGTGCCAAAAAGTGTTTGTTAGGCTCAATGGGCGCTATAGACCATTTGGGAGTGTTGGAAGTCCATTTCGTGATCTGACGGTAAAAAGTGCCGAAAAGTGTTTGTTTGGCTCAATGGGCGCTATAGAGCATTTGGGAGTGTTGTTAGTCAATTTCGTAATCTGAAGGTAAAAAGTGCCGAAAAGTGCTTGTTAGGCTCAATGGGCGCTATAGACCATTTGGGAGTGTTGTAAATCCATTTTGTGATCTAAATGTAAAAAGTGCCGAAAAGTGTTTGTTAGGCTAAATGGACGCTATAGAGCATTTGGGAGTGTTGTAAGTCCATTTCGTGATCTGAAGGTAAATAGTGCCGAAAAGTGTTTCTTAGGCTCAATGGGCGCTAATAGACCATTTTCGAGTGTTGTAAGTCCATTTCGTGATCTGAAGGTAAATACTGCCAAAAAGTGTTTGTTAGGCTAAATGGACGCTATAGAGCATTTGGGAGTGTTGTAAGTCCATTTCGTGATTTGAAGGTAAATAGTGCCGAAAAGTGTTTGTTAGGCTCAATGGGCGCTATAGAGCATTTGGGAGTGTTGTTAGTCAATTTCGTGATCTAAAGGTAAATAGTGCCGAAAAGTGTTTGTTAGGCTAAATGGACGCTATAGAGCATTTGGGAGTGTTGTAAGTTCATTTCGTGATCTGAAGGTAAATAGTGCTAAAAGTGTTTGTTAGGCTCAATGGGCGCTATAGACCATTTGGGAGTGTTGTAAGTCCGTTTCGTGATCTGACGTTAAAAAGTGCCGAAAAGTGTTTCTTAGGCTCAATGGGCGCTATAGACCATTTTCGAGTGTTGTAAGTCCATTTCGTGATCTGAAGGTAAATAGTGCCGAAAAGTGTTTGTTAGGCTCAATGGGCGCTATAGAGCATTTGGGAGTGTTGTTAGTCAATTTCGTGATCTAAAGGTAAATAGTGCCGAAAAGTGTTTGTTAGGCTCAATGGGCGCTATAGAGCATTTGGGAGTGTTGTAAATCCATTTCGTGATCTGAAGGTAAATAGTGCGAAAAAGTGTTTGTTTGGCTCAATGTGCGCTATAGACCATTTTGGAGTGTTGGAAGTCCATTTCGTGATCTGACGGTAAAAAGTGCCGAAAAGTGTTTGTTTGGCTCAATGGGCGCTATAGAGCATTTGGGAGTGTTGTTAGTCAATTTTGTGATCTGAAGGTAAATAGTGCCGAAAAGTGTTTGTTTGGCTCAATGTGCGCTACAGACCATTTTGGGGTGTTGGAAATCCATTTCGTGATCTGAAGGTAAATAGTGCCAAAAAGTGTTTGTTTGGCTCAATGGGCGCTATAGAGCATTTGGGAGTGTTGTTACTCAATTTCGTGATCTAAAGGTAAATAGTGCCGAAAAGTGTTTGTTAGGCTCAATGGGCGCTATAGAGCATTTGGGAGTGTTGTAAATCCATTTTGTGATCTAAATGTAAAAAGTGCCGAAAAGTGTTTGTTAGGCTAAATGGACGCTATAGAGCATTTGGGAGTGTTGTAAGTCCATTTCGTGATCTGAAGGTAAATAGTGCCAAAAAGTGTTTGTTAGGCTCAATGGGCGCTATAGACCATTTTCGAGTGTTGTAAGTCCATTTCGTGATCTGAAGGTAAATACTGCCAAAAAGTGTTTGTTAGGCTAAATGGACGCTATAGAGCATTTGGGAGTGTTGTAAGTCCATTTCGTGATTTGAAGGTAAATAGTGCCGAAAAGTGTTTGTTAGGCTCAATGGGCGCTATAGAGCATTTGGGAGTGTTGTTAGTCAATTTCGTGATCTAAAGGTAAATAGTGCCGAAAAGTGTTTGTTAGGCTAAATGGACGCTATAGAGCATTTGGGAGTGTTGTAAGTTCATTTCGTGATCTGAAGGTAAATAGTGCTAAAAGTGTTTGTTAGGCTCAATGGGCGCTATAGACCATTTGGGAGTGTTGTAAGTCCGTTTCGTGATCTGACGTTAAAAAGTGCCGAAAAGTGTTTCTTAGGCTCAATGGGCGCTATAGACCATTTTCGAGTGTTGTAAGTCCATTTCGTGATCTGAAGGTAAATAGTGCCGAAAAGTGTTTGTTAGGCTCAATGGGCGCTATAGAGCATTTGGGAGTGTTGTTAGTCAATTTCGTGATCTAAAGGTAAATAGTGCCGAAAAGTGTTTGTTAGGCTCAATGGGCGCTATAGAGCATTTGGGAGTGTTGTAAATCCATTTCGTGATCTGAAGGTAAATAGTGCGAAAAAGTGTTTGTTTGGCTCAATGTGCGCTATAGACCATTTTGGAGTGTTGGAAGTCCATTTCGTGATCTGACGGTAAAAAGTGCCGAAAAGTGTTTGTTTGGCTCAATGGGCGCTATAGAGCATTTGGGAGTGTTGTTAGTCAATTTTGTGATCTGAAGGTAAATAGTGCCGAAAAGTGTTTGTTTGGCTCAATGTGCGCTACAGACCATTTTGGGGTGTTGGAAATCCATTTCGTGATCTGAAGGTAAATAGTGCCAAAAAGTGTTTGTTTGGCTCAATGGGCACTATAGAACATTTGGGAGTGTTGTAAGTCCGTTTCGTGATCTGACGTTAAAAAGTACCGAAAAGTGTTTCTTAGGCTCAATGGGCGCTAATATACCATTTTCGAGTGTTGTAAGTCCATTTCGTGATCTGAAGGTAAATAGTGCCAAAAAGTGTTTGTTAGGCTAAATGGACGCTATAGAGCATTTGAGAGTGTTGTAAGTCCATTTCGTGATCTGAAGGTAAATAGTGCGAAAAAGTGTTTGTTTGGCTCAATGTGCGCTATAGACCATTTTGGATTGTTGGAAGTCCATTTCGTGATCTGACGGTAAAAAGTGCCGAAAAGTGTTTGTTTGGCTCAATGGGCGCTATAGAGCATTTGGGAGTGTTGTAAATCCATTTTGTGATCTAAATGTAAAAAGTGCCGAAAAGTGTTTGTTAGGCTAAATGGACGCTATAGAGCATTTGGGAGTGTTGTAAGTCCATTTCGTGATCTGAAGGTAAATAGTGCCAAAAAGGGTTTGTTAGGCTCAATGGGCGCTATAGACCATTTGGGAGTGTTGGAAGTTCATTTCGTGATCTGACGGTAAAAAGTGCCGAAAAGTGTTTGTTTGGCTCAATGGGCGCTATAGAGCATTTGGGAGTGTTGTTAGTCAATTTCGTAATCTGAAGGTAAAAAGTGCCGAAAAGTGCTTGTTAGGCTCAATGGGCGCTATAGACCATTTGGGAGTGTTGTAAATCCATTTTGTGATATAAATGTAAATAGTGCCGAAAAGTGTTTGTTAGGCTCAATGGGCGCTATAGAGCATTTGGGAGTGTTGTTACTCAATTTCGTGATCTAAAGGTAAATAGTGCCGAAAAGTGTTTGTTAGGCTCAATGGGCGCTATAGAGCATTTGGGAGTGTTGTAAGTCCATTTCGTAATCTGAAGGTAACAAGTGCCGAAAAGTGTTTGTTAGGCTCAATGGACGCTATAGAGCATTTGGGAGTGTTGTAAGTCCATTTCGTGATCTGACGGTAAAAAGTGCCGAAAAGTGTTTGTTTGGCTCAATGGGCGCTATAGAGCATTTGGGAGTGTTGTTAGTCAATTTCGTAATCTGAAGGTAAAAAGTGCCGAAAAGTGCTTGTTAGGCTCAATGGGCGCTATAGACCATTTGGGAGTGTTGTAAATCCATTTTGTGATCTGAAGGTAAATAGTGCCGAAAAGTGTTTCTTAGGCTCAATGGGCGCTAATAGACCATTTTCGAGTGTTGTAAGTCCATTTCGTGATCTGAAGGTAAATACTGCCAAAAAGTGTTTGTTAGGTTAAATGGACGCTATAGAGCATTTGGGAGTGTTGTAAGTCCATTTCGTGATTTGAAGGTAAATAGTGCCGAAAAGTGTTTGTTAGGCTCAATGGGCGCTATAGAGCATTTGGGAGTGTTGTTAGTCAATTTCGTGATCTAAAGGTAAATAGTGCCGAAAAGTGTTTGTTAGGCTAAATGGACGCTATAGAGCATTTGGGAGTGTTGTAAGTTCATTTCGTGATCTGAAGGTAAATAGTGCCAAAAGTGTTTGTTAGGCTCAATGGGCGCTATAGACCATTTGGGAGTGTTGTAAGTCCGTTTCGTGATCTGACGTTAAAAAGTGCCAAAAAGTGTTTCTTAGGCTCAATGGGCGCTATAGACCATTTTCGAGTGTTGTAAGTCCATTTCGTGATCTGAAGGTAAATAGTGCCGAAAAGTGTTTGTTAGGCTCAATGGGCGCTATAGAGCATTTGGGAGTGTTGTTAGTCAATTTCGTGATCTAAAGGTAAAAAGTGCCGAAAAGTGTTTGTTAGGCTCAATGGGCGCTATAGAGCATTTGGGAGTGTTGTAAATCCATTTCGTGATCTGAAGGTAAATAGTGCGAAAAAGTGTTTGTTTGGCTCAATGTGCGCTATAGACCATTTTGGAGTGTTGGAAGTCCATTTCGTGATCTGACGGTAAAAAGTGCCGAAAAGTGTTTGTTTGGCTCAATGGGCGCTATAGAGCATTTGGGAGTGTTGTTAGTCAATTTCGTAATCTGAAGGTAAAAAGTGCCGAAAAGTGCCTGTTAGGCTCAATGGGCGCTATAGACCATTTGGGAGTGTTGTAAATCCATTTTGTGATCTAAATGTAAAAAGTGCCGAAAAGTGTTTGTTAGGCTAAATGGACGCTATAGAGCATTTGGGAGTGTTGTAAGTCCATTTCGTGATCTGAAGGTAAATAGTGCCAAAAAGGGTTTGTTAGGCTCAATGGGCGCTATAGACCATTTGGGAGTGTTGGAAGTCCATTTCGTGATCTGACGGTAAAAAGTGCCGAAAAGTGTTTGTTTGGCTCAATGGGCGCTATAGAGCATTTGGGAGTGTTGTTAGTCAATTTCGTAATCTGAAGGTAAAAAGTGCCGAAAAGTGCTTGTTAGGCTCAATGGGCGCTATAGACCATTTGGGAGTGTTGTAAATCCATTTTGTGATCTAAATGTAAAAAGTGCCGAAAAGTGTTTGTTAGGCTAAATGGACGCTATAGAGCATTTGGGAGTGTTGTAAGTCCATTTCGTGATCTGAAGGTAAATAGTGCCGAAAAGTGTTTGTTAGGCTCAATGGGCGCTATAGAGCATTTGGGAGTGTTGTTACTCAATTTCGTGATCTAAAGGTAAATAGTGCCGAAAAGTGTTTGTTAGGCTCAATGGGCGCTATAGAGCATTTGGGAGTGTTGTAAGTCCATTTCGTAATCTGAAGGTAACAAGTGCCGAAAAGTGTTTGTTAGGCTCAATGGGCGCTATAGAGCATTTGGGAGTGTTTGTAAGTCCATTTCGTGATCTGAAGGTAAATAGTGCCAAAAGGTGTTTGTTTGGCTCAATGTGCGCTATAGACCATTTTGGAGTGTTGTTAGTCAATTTTGTGATCTGAAGGTAAATAGTGCCGAAAAGTGTTTGTTAGGCTAAATGGACGCTATAGAGCATTTGGGAGTGTTGTAAATCCATTTTGTGATCTGAAGGTAAAAAGTGCCGAAAAGTGTTTGTTAGGCTAAATGGACGCTATAGAGCATTTGGGAGTGTTGTAAGTCCATTTCGTGATCTGAAGGTAAATAGTGCCAAAAAGTGTATGTTAGGCTCAATGGGCGCTATAGACCATTTGGGAGTGTTGTAAGTCCGTTTCGTGATCTGACGTTAAAAAGTGCCGAAAAGTGTTTCTTAGGCTCAATGGGCGCTATAGAGCATTTGGGAGTGTTGTCAGTCAATTTTGTGATCTGAAGGTAAAAAGTGCCGAAAAGTGTTTGTTAGGCTCAATGGGCGCTATAGAGCATTTGGGAGTGTTGTAAGTCCATTTCGTGATCTGAAGGTAAATAGTGCCAAAAAGTGTCCGATTCGTGATCTGACGTTAAAAAGTGCCGAAAAGTGTTTCTTAGGCTCAATGGGCGCTAAAGACCATTTTCGAGTGTTGTAAGTCCATTTCGTGATTTGAAGGTAAATAGTGCCGAAAAGTGTTTGTTAGGCTCAATGGGCGCTATAGAGCATTTGGGAGTGTTGTTAGTCAATTTCGTGATCTGAAGGTAAATAGTGGCAAAAAGTGTCCGTTTCGTGATCTGACGTTAAAAAGTGCCGAAAAGTGTTTCTTAGGCTCAATGGGCGCTAAAGACCATTTTCGAGTGTTGTAAGTCCATTTCGTGATCTAAAGGTAAATAGTGCCGAAAAGTGTTTGTTAGGCTCAATGGGCGCTATAGAGCATTTGGGAGTGTTGTAAATCCATTTCGTGATCTGAAGGTAAATAGTGCCAAAAAGTGTTTGTTTGGCTCAATGTGCGCTACAGACCATTTTGGGATGTTGGAAGTCCATTTCGTGATCTGACGGTAAAAAGTGCCGAAAAGTGTTTGTTTGGCTCAATGGGCGCTATAGAGCATTTGGGAGTGTTGTTAGTCAATTTCGTGATCTGAAGGTAAAAAGTGCCGAAAAGTGCTTGTTAGGCTCAATGGGCGCTATAGACCATTTGGGAGTGTTGTAAATCCATTTTGTGATCTAAATGTAAAAAGTGCCGAAAAGTGTTTGTTAGGCTAAATGGACGCTATAGAGCATTTGGGAGTGTTGTAAGTCCATTTCGTGATCTGAAGGTAAATAGTGCCAACAAGGGTTTGTTAGGCTCAATGGGCGCTATAGACCATTTGGGAGTGTTGGAAGTCCATTTCGTGATCTGACGGTAAAAAGTGCCGAAAAGTGTTTGTTTGGCTCAATGGGCGCTATAGAGCATTTGGGAGTGTTGTTAGTCAATTTCGTAATCTGAAGGTAAAAAGTGCCGAAAAGTGTCCGTTTCGTGATCTGACGTTAAAAAGTGCCGAAAAGTGTTTGTTAGGCTCAATGGGCGCTATAGACCATTTTCGAGTGTTGTAAGTCCTTTTCGTGATTTGAAGGTAAATAGTGCCGAAAAGTGTTTGTTAGGCTCAATGGGCGCTATAGAGCATTTGGGAGTGTTGTAAGTCCATTTCGTGATCTGAAGGTAAATAGTGCCAAAAAGTGTTTGTTAGGCTCAATGGGCGCTATAGACCATTTGGGAGTGTTGTAAGTCCGTTTCGTGATCTGACGTTAAAAAGTGCCGAAAAGTGTTTCTTAGGCTCAATGGGCGCTATAGAGCATTTGGGAGTGTTGTTAGTCAATTTCGTGATCTGAAGGTAAAAAGTGCCGAAAAGTGTTTGTTAGGCTCAATGGGCGCTATAGAGCATTTGGGAGTGTTGTAAGTCCATTTCGTGATCTGAAGGTAAATAGTGCCAAAAAGTGTCCGTTTCGTGATCTGACGTTAAAAAGTGCCGAAAAGTGTTTCTTAGGCTCAATGGGCGCTAAAGACCATTTTCGAGTGTTGTAAGTCCATTTCGTGATTTGAAGGTAAATAGTGCCGAAAAGTGTTTGTTAGGCTCAATGGGCGCTATAGAGCATTTGGGAGTGTTGTTAGTCAATTTCGTGATCTGAAGGTAAATAGTGGCAAAAAGTGTCCGTTTCGTGATCTGACGTTAAAAAGTGCCGAAAAGTGTTTCTTAGGCTCAATGGGCGCTAAAGACCATTTTCGAGTGTTGTAAGTCCATTTCGTGATTTGAAGGTAAATAGTGCAGAAAAGTGTTTGTTAGGCTCAATGGGCGCTATAGAGCATTTGGGAGTGTTGTTAGTCAATTTCGTGATCTGAAGGTAAATAGTGGCAAAAAGTGTCCGTTTCGTGATCTGACGTTAAAAAGTGCCGAAAAGTGTTTCTTAGGCTCAATGGGCGCTAAAGACCATTTTCGAGTGTTGTAAGTCCATTTCGTGATTTGAAGGTAAATAGTGCAGAAAAGTGTTTGTTAGGCTCAATGGGCGCTATAGACCATTTGGGAGTGTTGTAAATCCATTTTGTGATCTGAAGGTAAATAGTGCCGAAAAGTGTTTGTTAGGCTAAATGGACGCTATAGAGCATTTGGGAGTGTTGTAAGTCCAATTCGTGATCTGAAGGTAAATAGTGCCAAAAAGTGTGTGTTTGGCTCAATGTGCGCTACAGACCATTTTGGGATGTTGGAAGTCCATTTCGTGATCTGACGGTAAAAAGTGCCGAAAAGTGTTTGTTTGGCTCAATGGGCGCTATAGAGCATTTGGGAGTGTTGTTAGTCAATTTCGTGATCTGAAGGTAAAAAGTGCCGAAAAGTGTTTGTTAGGCTCAATGGGCGCTATAGACCATTTGGGAGTGTTGTAAATCCATTTTGTGATCTGAAGGTAAATAGTGCCGAAAAGTGTTTGTTAGGCTAAATGGACGCTATAGAGCATTTGGGAGTGTTGTAAGTCCATTTCGTGATCTGAAGGTAAATAGTGCCAAAAAGTGTTTGTTAGGCTCAATGGGCGCTATAGACCATTTGGGAGTGTTGTAAGTCCGTTTCGTGATCTGACGTTAAAAAGTGCCGAAAAGTGTTTCTTAGGCTCAATGGGCGCTATAGAGCATTTGGGAGTGTTGTTAGTCAATTTCGTAATCTGAAGGTAAAAAGTGCCGAAAAGTGCTTGTTAGGCTCAATGGGCGCTATAGACCATTTGGGAGTGTTGTAAATCCATTTCGTGATCTGAAGGTAAATAGTGCGAAAAAGTGTTTGTTTGGCTCAATGTGCGCTATAGACCATTTTGGAGTGTTGGAAGTCCATTTCGTGATCTGACGGTAAAAAGTGCCGAAAAGTGTTTGTTTGGCTCAATGGGCGCTATAGAGCATTTGGGAGTGTTGTTAGTCAATTTCGTAATCTGAAGGTAAAAAGTGCCGAAAAGTGCTTGTTAGGCTTAATGGGCGCTATAGACCATTTGGGAGTGTTGTAAATCCATTTTGTGATCTAAATGTAAAAAGTGCCGAAAAGTGTTTGTTAGGCTAAATGGACGCTATAGAGCATTTGGGAGTGTTGTAAGTCCATTTCGTGATCTGAAGGTAAATAGTGCCAAAAAGGGTTTGTTAGGCTCAATGGGCGCTATAGACCATTTGGGAGTGTTGGAAGTTCATTTCGTGATCTGACGGTAAAAAGTGCCGAAAAGTGTTTGTTTGGCTCAATGGGCGCTATAGAGCATTTGGGAGTGTTGTTAGTCAATTTCGTAATCTGAAGGTAAAAAGTGCCGAAAAGTGCTTGTTAGGCTCAATGGGCGCTATAGACCATTTGGGAGTGTTGTAAATCCATTTTGTGATCTAAATGTAAAAAGTGCCGAAAAGTGTTTGTTAGGCTAAATGGACGCTATAGAGCATTTGGGAGTGTTGTAAGTCCATTTCGTGATCTGAAGGTAAATAGTGCCAACAAGGGTTTGTTAGGCTCAATGGGCGCTATAGACCATTTGGGAGTGTTGGAAGTCCATTTCGTGATCTGACGGTAAAAAGTGCCGAAAAGTGTTTGTTTGGCTCAATGGGCGCTATAGAGCATTTGGGAGTGTTGTTAGTCAATTTCGTAATCTGAAGGTAAAAAGTGCCGAAAAGTGTCCGTTTCGTGATCTGACGTTAAAAAGTGCCGAAAAGTGTTTGTTAGGCTCAATGGGCGCTATAGACCATTTTCGAGTGTTGTAAGTCCTTTTCGTGATTTGAAGGTAAATAGTGCCGAAAAGTGTTTGTTAGGCTCAATGGGCGCTATAGAGCATTTGGGAGTGTTGTAAGTCCATTTCGTGATCTGAAGGTAAATAGTGCCAAAAAGTGTTTGTTAGGCTCAATGGGCGCTATAGACCATTTGGGAGTGTTGTAAGTCCGTTTCGTGATCTGACGTTAAAAAGTGCCGAAAAGTGTTTCTTAGGCTCAATGGGCGCTATAGAGCATTTGGGAGTGTTGTTAGTCAATTTCGTGATCTGAAGGTAAAAAGTGCCGAAAATTGTTTGTTAGGCTCAATGGGCGCTATAGAGCATTTGGGAGTGTTGTAAGTCCATTTCGTGATCTAAAGGTAAATAGTGCCAAAAAGTGTCCGTTTCGTGATCTGACGTTAAAAAGTGCCGAAAAGTGTTTCTTAGGCTCAATGGGCGCTAAAGACCATTTTCGAGTGTTGTAAGTCCATTTTGTGATTTGAAGGTAAATAGTGCCGAAAAGTGTTTGTTAGGCTCAATGGGCGCTATAGAGCATTTGGGAGTGTTGTTAGTCAATTTCGTGATCTGAAGGTAAATAGTGGCAAAAAGTGTCCGTTTCGTGATCTGACGTTAAAAAGTGCCGAAAAGTGTTTCTTAGGCTCAATGGGCGCTAAAGACCATTTTCGAGTGTTGTAAGTCCATTTCGTGATTTGAAGGTAAATAGTGCAGAAAAGTGTTTGTTAGGCTCAATGGGCGCTATAGAGCATTTGGGAGTGTTGTTAGTCAATTTCGTGATCTGAAGGTAAATAGTGGCAAAAAGTGTCCGTTTCGTGATCTGACGTTAAAAAGTGCCGAAAAGTGTTTCTTAGGCTCAATGGGCGCTAAAGACCATTTTCGAGTGTTGTAAGTCCATTTCGTGATTTGAAGGTAAATAGTGCAGAAAAGTGTTTGTTAGGCTCAATGGGCGCTATAGACCATTTGGGAGTGTTGTAAATCCATTTTGTGATCTGAAGGTAAATAGTGCCGAAAAGTGTTTGTTAGGCTAAATGGACGCTATAGAGCATTTGGGAGTGTTGTAAGTCCAATTCGTGATCTGAAGGTAAATAGTGCCAAAAAGTGTTTGTTTGGCTCAATGTGCGCTACAGACCATTTTGGGATGTTGGAAGTCCATTTCGTGATCTGACGGTAAAAAGTGCCGAAAAGTGTTTGTTTGGCTGAATGGGCGCTATAGAGCATTTGGGAGTGTTGTTAGTCAATTTCGTGATCTGAAGGTAAAAAGTGCCGAAAAGTGTTTGTTAGGCTCAATGGGCGCTATAGACCATTTGGGAGTGTTGTAAATCCATTTTGTGATCTGAAGGTAAATAGTGCCGAAAAGTGTTTGTTAGGCTAAATGGACGCTATAGAGCATTTGGGAGTGTTGTAAGTCCATTTCGTGATCTGAAGGTAAATAGTGCCAAAAAGTGTTTGTTAGGCTCAATGGGCGCTATAGACCATTTGGGAGTGTTGTAAGTCCGTTTCGTGATCTGACGTTAAAAAGTGCCGAAAAGTGTTTCTTAGGCTCAATGGGCGCTATAGAGCATTTGGGAGTGTTGTTAGTCAATTTCGTGATCTGAAGGTAAAAAGTGCCGAAAAGTGTTTGTTAGGCTCAATGGGCGCTATAGAGCATTTGGGAGTGTTGTAAGTCCCTTTCGTGATCTGAAGGTAAATAGTGGCAAAAAGTGTCCGTTTCGTGATCTGACGTTAAAAAGTGCCGAAAAGTGTTTGTTAGGCTCAATGGGCGCTATAGACCATTTGGGAGTGTTGTAAGTCCATTTCGTGATCTGAAGGTAAATAGTGCCAAAAAGTGTTTGTTAGGCTCAATGGGCGCTATAGAGCATTTGGGAGTGTTGTTAGTCAATTTCGTGATCTAAAGGTAAATAGTGCCGAAAAGTGTTTGTTAGGCTCAATGGGCGCTATAGAGCATTTGGGAGTGTTGTAAATCCATTTCGTGATCTGAAGGTAAATAGTGCCAACAAGTGTTTGTTTGGCTCAATGTGCGCTACAGACCATTTTGGGGTGTTGGAAGTCCATTTTGTGATCTGACCGTAAAAAGTGCCGAAAAGTGTTTGTTTGGCTCAATGGGCGCTATAGAGCATTTGGGAGTGTTGTTAGTCAATTTCGTGATCTGAAGGTAAAAAGTGCCGAAAAGTGTTTGTTAGGCTCAATGGGCGCTATAGACCATTTGGGAGTGTTGTAAATCCATTTTGTGATCTGAAGGTAAATAGTGCCGAAAAGTGTTTGTTAGGCTAAATGGACGCTATAGAGCATTTGGGAGTGTTGTAAGTCCATTTCGTGATCTGAAGGTAAATAGTGCCAAAAAGTGTTTGTTAGGCTCAATGGGCGCTATAGAGCATTTGGGAGTGTTGTAAGTCCATTTCGTGATCTGAAGGTAAATAGTGCCAAAAAGTGTTTGTTAGGCTCAATGGGCGCTATAGACCATTTTCGAGTGTTGTAAGTCCATTTCGTGATCTGAAGGTAAATAGTGCCGAAAAGTGTTTGTTAGGCTCAATGGGCGCTATAGAGCATTTGGGAGTGTTGTTAGTCAATTTCGTGATCTAAAGGTAAATAATGCCAAAAAGTGTTTGTTAGGCTCAATGGGCGCTATAGAGCATTTGGGAGTGTTGTAAATCCATTTCGTGATCTGAAGGTAAATAGTGCGAAAAAGTGTTTGTTTGGCTCAATGTGCGCTATAGACCATTTTGGAGTGTTGGAAGTCCATTTCGTGATCTGACGGTAAAAAGTGCCGAAAAGTGTTTGTTTGGCTCAATGGGCGCTATAGAGCATTTGGGAGTGTTGTAAATCCATTTTGTGATCTGAATGTAAAAAGTGCCGAAAAGTGTTTGTTGGGCTAAATGGACGCTATAGAGCATTTGGGAGTGTTGTAAGTCCATTTCGTGATCTGAAGGTAAATAGTGCCAAAAAGTGTTTGTTAGGCTCAATGGGCGCTATAGACTATTTGGGAGTGTTATAAGTCCGTTTCGTGATCTGACGTTAAAAAGTGCCGAAAAGTGTTTCTTAGGCTCAATGGGCGCTATAGAGCATTTGGGAGTGTTGTTAGTCAATTTCGTGATCTGAAGGTAAAAAGTGCCGAAAAGTGTTTGTTAGGCTCAATGGGCGCTATAGACCAATTGGGAGTGTTGTAAGTCCATTTCGTGATCTGAAGGTAAATAGTGCCAAAAAGTGTTTGTTAGGCTCAATGGGCGCTATAGAGCATTTGGGAGTGTTGTTAGTCAATTTCGTGATCTAAAGGTAAATAGTGCCGAAAAGTGTTTGTTAGGCTCAATGGGCGCTATAGAGCATTTGGGAGTGTTGTAAATCCATTTCGTGATCTGAAGGTAAATAGTGCCAAAAAGTGTTTGTTTGGCTCAATGTGCGCTACAGACCATTTTGGGGTGTTGGAAGTCCATTTTGTGATCTGACGGTAAAAAGTGCCGAAAAGTGTTTGTTTGGCTCAATGGGCGCTATAGAGCATTTGGGAGTGTTGTTAGTCAATTTCGTGATCTGAAGGTAAAAAGTGCCGAAAAGTGTTTGTTAGGCTCAATGGGCGCTATAGAGCATTTGGGAGTGTTGTAAGTCCATTTCGTGATCTGAAGGTAAATAGTGCCGAAAAGTGTTTGTTAGGCTCAATGGGCGCTATAGACCATTTTCGAGTGTTGTAAGTCCATTTCGTGATCTGAAGGTAAATAGTGCCGAAAAGTGTTTGTTAGGCTCAATGGGCGCTATAGAGCATTTGGGAGTGTTGTTAGTCAATTTCGTGATCTAAAGGTAAATAGTGCCGAAAAGTGTTTGTTAGGCTCAATGGGCGCTATAGAGCATTTGGGAGTGTTGTAAATCCATTTCGTGATCTGAAGGTAAATAGTGCGAAAAAGTGTTTGTTTGGCTCAATGTGCGCTATAGACCATTTTGGAGTGTTGGAAGTCCATTTCGTGATCTGACGGTAAAAAGTGCCGAAAAGTGTTTGTTTGGCTCAAAGGGCGCTATAGAGCATTTGGGAGTGTTGTAAATCCATTTTGTGATCTGAATGTAAAAAGTTCCAAAAAGTGTTTGTTGGGCTAAATGGACGCTATAGAGCATTTGGGAGTGTTGTAAGTCCATTTCGTGATCTGAAGGTAAATAGTGCCAAAAAGTGTCTGTTAGGCTCAATGGGCGCTATAGACCATTTGCGAGTGTTGTAAATCCATTTTGTGATCTGAATGTAAAAAGTGCCGAAAAGTGTTTGTTAGGCTAAATGGACGCTATAGAGCATTTGGGAGTGTTGTAAGTCCATTTCGTGATCTGAAGGTAAATAGTGCCAAAAAGTGTTTGTTAGGCTCAATGGGCGCTATAGACCATTTGGGAGTGTTGTAAGTCCGTTTCGTGATCTGACGTTAAAAAGTGCCGAAAAGTGTTTCTTAGGCTCAATGGGCGCTATAGAGCATTTGGGAGTGTTGTTAGTCAATTTCGTGATCTGAAGGTAAAAAGTGCCGAAAAGTGTTTGTTAGGCTCAATTGGGCGCTATAGAGCATTTGGGAGTGTTGTAAGTCCATTTCGTGATCTGAAGGTAAAGAGTGCCAAAAAGTGTTTGTTAGGCTCAATGGGCGCTATAGACCATTTGGGAGTGTTGTAAGTCCGTTTCGTGATCTGACGTTAACAAGTGCCGAAAAGTGTTTCTTAGGCTCAATGGGCGCTATAGACCATATTCGAGTGTTGTAAGTCCATTTCGTGATCTGAAGGTAAATAGTGCCAAAAAGTGTTTGTTAGGCTCAATGGGCGCTATAGACCATTTGGGAGTGTTGTAAGTCCGTTTCGTGATCTGACGTTAAAAAGTGCCGAAAAGTGTTTCTTAGGCTCAATGGGCGCTATAGAGCATTTGGGAGTGTTGTTAGTCAATTTCGTGATCTGAAGGTAAAAAGTGCCGAAAAGTGTTTGTTAGGCTCAATTGGGCGCTATAGAGCATTTGGGAGTGTTGTAAGTCCATTTCGTGATCTGAAGGTAAAGAGTGCCAAAAAGTGTTTGTTAGGCTCAATGGGCGCTATAGACCATTTGGGAGTGTTGTAAGTCCGTTTCGTGATCTGACGTTAAAAAGTGCCGAAAAGTGTTTCTTAGGCTCAATGGGCGCTATAGACCATATTCGAGTGTTGTAAGTCCATTTTGTGATCTGAAGGTAAATAGTGCCGAAAAGTTTTTGTTAGGCTCAATGGGCGCTATAGAGCATTTGGGAGTGTTGTTAGTCAATTTCGTGATCTAAAGGTAAATAGTGCCGAAAAGTGTTTGTTAGGCTCAATGGGCGCTATAAAGCATTTGGGAGTGTTGTTACTCAATTTCGTGATCTAAAGGTAAATAGTGCCGAAAAGTGTTTGTTAGGCTCAATGGGCGCTATAGAGCATTTGGGAGTGTTGTAAGTCCATTTCGTAATCTGAAGGTAACAAGTGCCGAAAAGTGTTTGTTAGGCTCAATGGGCGCTATAGAGCATTTGGGAGTGTTGTAAGTCCATTTCGTGATCTGAAGGTAAATAGTGCCAACAAGTGTTTGTTTGGCTCAATGTGCGCTATAGACCATTTTGGAGTGTTGGAAGTCCATTTCGTGATCTGACGGTAAAAAGTGCCGAAAAGTGTTTGTTTGGCTCAATGGGCGCTATAGAGCATTTGGGAGTGTTGTTAGTCAATTTTGTGATCTGAAGGTAAATAGTGCCGAAAAGTGTTTGTTAGGCTAAATGGACGCTATAGAGCATTTAGGAGTGTTGTAAATCCATTTTGTGATCTGAAGGTAAAAAGTGCCGAAAAGTGTTTGTTAGGCTAAATGGACGCTATAGAGCATTTGGGAGTGTTGTAAGTCCATTTCGTGATCTGAAGGTAAATAGTGCCAAAAAGTGTTTGTTAGGCTCAATGGGCGCTATAGACCATTTGGGAGTGTTGTAAGTCCGTTTCCGTGATCTGACGTTAAAAGTGCCCGAAAAAGTGTTTCTTTAGGCTCAATGGGGCGCTATAGAGCATTTGGGGAGTGTTGTTAGTCAATTTCGTGATCTGAAGGTAAAAAGTGCCGAAAAGTGTTTGTTAGGCTCAATGGGCGCTATAGAGCATTTGGGAGTGTTGTAAGTCCATTTCGTGATCTGACAGGTAAATAGTGCCAAAAAGTGTCCGTTTCGTGATCTGACGTTAAAAGTGCCGAAAAGTGTTTGTTAGCTCAATGGGCGCTATAGAGCATTTGGGAGTGTTGTTAGTCAATTTTGTGATCTGAAGGTAAAAAGTGCCGAAAAGTGTTTTGTTAGGCTCAATGGGCGCTCTAGAGCATTTGGGAGTGTTGTAAGTCCATTTCGTGATCTGAAGGTAAATAGTGCCAAAAACGTGTTTGTTAGGCTCAATGGGCGCTATAGACTATTTGGGAGTGTTGTAAGTCCGTTTCCGTGATCTGACGTTTAAAAAGTGCCGAAGATACGTGTTTGTTAGGCTCAATGGGGCGCTATAGAGCATTTGGCCTTTCGTGATCTGAAGGTAAATAGTGGCAAAAAGTGTCCGTTTCGTGATCTGACGTTAAAAAGTGCCGAAAAGTGTTTCTTAGGCTCAATGGGCGCTATAGACCATTTTCGAGTGTTGTAAGTCCATTTCGTGATCTGAAGGTAAATAGTGCCGAAAAGTGTTTGTTAGGCTCAATGGGCGCTATAGAGCATTTGGGAGTGTTGTTAGTCAATTTCGTGATCTAAAGGTAAATAGTGCCGAAAAGTGTTTGTTAGGCTCAATGGGCGCTATAGAGCATTTGGGAGTGTTGTAAATCCATTTCGTGATCTGAAGGTAAATAGTGCCAAAAAGTGTTTGTTTGGCTCAATGTGCGCTACAGACCATTTTGGGGTGTTGGAAGTCCATTTCGTGATCTGACGGTAAAAAGTGCCGAAAAGTGTTTGTTTGGCTCAATGGGCGCTATAGAGCATTTGGGAGTGTTGTTAGTCAATTTCGTGATCTGAAGGTTAAAAGTGCCGAAAAGTGTTTGTTAGGCTCAATGGGCGCTATAGACCATTTGGGAGTGTTGTAAATCCATTTTGTGATCTGAAGGTAAATAGTGCCGAAAAGTGTTTGTTAGGCTCAATGGGCGCTATAGACCATTCGGGAGTGTTGTAAGTCCATTTCGTGATCTGAAGGTAAATAGTGCCAAAAAGTGTTTGTTAGGCTCAATGGGCGCTATAGAGCATTTGGGAGTGTTGTTAGTCAATTTCGTGATCTAAAGGTAAATAGTGCCAAAAAGTGTTTGTTAGGCTCAATGGGCGCTATAGAGCATTTGGGAGTGTTGTAAATCCATTTCGTGATCTGAAGGTAAATAGTGCGAAAAAGTGTTTGTTTGGCTCAATGTGCGCTATAGACCATTTTGGAGTGTTGGAAGTCCATTTCGTGATCTGACGGTAAAAAGTGCCGAAAAGTGTTTGTTTGGCTCAATGGGCGCTATAGAGCATTTGGGAGTGTTGTAAATCCATTTTGTGATCTGAATGTAAAAAGTGCCGAAAGTGTTTGTTGGGCTAAATGGACGCTATAGAGCATTTGGGAGTGTTGTAAGTCAATTTCGTGATCTGAAGGTAAATAGTGCCAAAAAGTGTTTGTTAGGCTCAATGGGCGCTATAGACTATTTGGGAGTGTTATAAGTCCGTTTCGTGATATGACGTTAAAAAGTGCCGAAAAGTGTTTCTTAGGCTCAATGGGCGCTATAGAGCATTTGGGAGTGTTGTTAGTCAATTTCGTGATCTGAAGGTAAAAAGTGCCGAAAAGTGTTTGTTAGGCTCAATGGGCGCTATAGAGCATTTGGGAGTGTTGTAAGTCCATTTCGTGATCTGAAGGTAAATAGTGCCAAAAAGTGTTTGTTAGGCTCAATGGGCGCTATAGACCATTTGGGAGTGTTGTAAGTCCGTTTCGTGATCTGACGTTAAAAAGTGCCGAAAAGTGTTTGTTAGGCTCAATGGGCGCTATAGAGCATTTGGGAGTGTTGTAAGTCCCTTTCGTGATCTGAAGGTAAATAGTGGCAAAAAGTGTTTGTTAGGCTCAATGGGCGCTATAGAGCATTTGGGAGTGTTGTTAGTCAATTTCGTGATCTAAAGGTAAATAGTGCCGAAAAGTGTTTGTTAGGCTCAATGGGCGCTATAGAGCATTTGGGAGTGTTGTAAATCCATTTCGTGATCTGAAGGTAAATAGTGCCAAAAAGTGTTTGTTTGGCTCAATGTGCGCTACAGACCATTTTGGGGTGTTGGAAGTCCATTTCGTGATCTGACGGTAAAAAGTGCCGAAAAGTGTTTGTTTGGCTCAATGGGCGCTATAGAGCATTTGGGAGTGTTGTTAGTCAATTTCGTGATCTGAAGGTAAAAAGTGCCGAAAAGTGTTTGTTAGGCTCAATGGGCGCTATAGACCATTTGGGAGTGTTGTAAATCCATTTTGTGATCTGAAGGTAAATAGTGCCGAAAAGTGTTTGTTAGGCTAAATGGACGCTATAGAGCATTTGGGAGTGTTGTAAGTCCATTTCGTGATCTGAAGGTAAATAGTGCCAAAAAGTGTTTGTTAGGCTCAATGGGCGCTATAGACCATTTGGGAGTGTTGTAAGTCCGTTTCGTGATCTGACGTTAAAAAGTGCCGAAAAGTGTTTCTTAGGCTCAATGGGCGCTATAGAGCATTTGGGAGTGTTGTAAGTCCGTTTCGTGATCTGAAGGTAAAAAGTGCCGAAAAGTGTTTGTTAGGCTCAATGGGCGCTATAGAGCATTTGGGAGTGTTGTAAGTCCCTTTCGTGATCTGAAGGTAAATAGTGGCAAAAAGTGTTTGTTAGGCTCAATGGGCGCTATAGAGCATTTGGGAGTGTTGTAAGTCCCTTTCGTGATCTGAAGGTAAATAGTGGCAAAAAGTGTCCGTTTCGTGATCTGACGTTAAAAAGTGCCGAAAAGTGTTTCTTAGGCTCAATGGGCGCTATAGACCATTTTCGAGTGTTGTAAGTCCATTTCGTGATCTGAAGGTAAATAGTGCCGAAAAGTGTTTGTTAGGCTCAATGGGCGCTATAGAGCATTTGGGAGTGTTGTTAGTCAATTTCGTGATCTAAAGGTAAATAGTGCCGAAAAGTGTTTGTTAGGCTCAATGGGCGCTATAGAGCATTTGGGAGTGTTGTAAATCCATTTCGTGATCTGAAGGTAAATAGTGCCAAAAAGTGTTTGTTTGGCTCAATGTGCGCTACAGACCATTTTGGGGTGTTGGAAGTCCATTTCGTGATCTGACGGTAAAAAGTGCCGAAAAGTGTTTGTTTGGCTCAATGGGCGCTATAGAGCATTTGGGAGTGTTGTTAGTCAATTTCGTGATCTGAAGGTTAAAAGTGCCGAAAAGTGTTTGTTAGGCTCAATGGGCGCTATAGACCATTTGGGAGTGTTGTAAATCCATTTTGTGATCTGAAGGTAAATAGTGCCGAAAAGTGTTTGTTAGGCTCAATGGGCGCTATAGACCATTCGGGAGTGTTGTAAGTCCATTTCGTGATCTGAAGGTAAATAGTGCCAAAAAGTGTTTGTTAGGCTCAATGGGCGCTATAGAGCATTTGGGAGTGTTGTTAGTCAATTTCGTGATCTAAAGGTAAATAGTGCCAAAAAGTGTTTGTTAGGCTCAATGGGCGCTATAGAGCATTTGGGAGTGTTGTAAATCCATTTCGTGATCTGAAGGTAAATAGTGCGAAAAAGTGTTTGTTTGGCTCAATGTGCGCTATAGACCATTTTGGAGTGTTGGAAGTCCATTTCGTGATCTGACGGTAAAAAGTGCCGAAAAGTGTTTGTTTGGCTCAATGGGCGCTATAGAGCATTTGGGAGTGTTGTAAATCCATTTTGTGATCTGAATGTAAAAAGTGCCGAAAAGTGTTTGTTGGGCTAAATGGACGCTATAGAGCATTTGGGAGTGTTGTAAGTCAATTTCGTGATCTGAAGGTAAATAGTGCCAAAAAGTGTTTGTTAGGCTCAATGGGCGCTATAGACTATTTGGGAGTGTTATAAGTCCGTTTCGTGATATGACGTTAAAAAGTGCCGAAAAGTGTTTCTTAGGCTCAATGGGCGCTATAGAGCATTTGGGAGTGTTGTTAGTCAATTTCGTGATCTGAAGGTAAAAAGTGCCGAAAAGTGTTTGTTAGGCTCAATGGGCGCTATAGAGCATTTGGGAGTGTTGTAAGTCCATTTCGTGATCTGAAGGTAAATAGTGCCAAAAAGTGTTTGTTAGGCTCAATGGGCGCTATAGACCATTTGGGAGTGTTGTAAGTCCGTTTCGTGATCTGACGTTAAAAAGTGCCGAAAAGTGTTTGTTAGGCTCAATGGGCGCTATAGAGCATTTGGGAGTGTTGTAAGTCCCTTTCGTGATCTGAAGGTAAATAGTGGCAAAAAGTGTTTGTTAGGCTCAATGGGCGCTATAGAGCATTTGGGAGTGTTGTTAGTCAATTTCGTGATCTAAAGGTAAATAGTGCCGAAAAGTGTTTGTTAGGCTCAATGGGCGCTATAGAGCATTTGGGAGTGTTGTAAATCCATTTCGTGATCTGAAGGTAAATAGTGCCAAAAAGTGTTTGTTTGGCTCAATGTGCGCTACAGACCATTTTGGGGTGTTGGAAGTCCATTTCGTGATCTGACGGTAAAAAGTGCCGAAAAGTGTTTGTTTGGCTCAATGGGCGCTATAGAGCATTTGGGAGTGTTGTTAGTCAATTTCGTGATCTGAAGGTAAAAAGTGCCGAAAAGTGTTTGTTAGGCTCAATGGGCGCTATAGACCATTTGGGAGTGTTGTAAATCCATTTTGTGATCTGAAGGTAAATAGTGCCGAAAAGTGTTTGTTAGGCTAAATGGACGCTATAGAGCATTTGGGAGTGTTGTAAGTCCATTTCGTGATCTGAAGGTAAATAGTGCCAAAAAGTGTTTGTTAGGCTCAATGGGCGCTATAGACCATTTGGGAGTGTTGTAAGTCCGTTTCGTGATCTGACGTTAAAAAGTGCCGAAAAGTGTTTCTTAGGCTCAATGGGCGCTATAGAGCATTTGGGAGTGTTGTAAGTCCGTTTCGTGATCTGAAGGTAAAAAGTGCCGAAAAGTGTTTGTTAGGCTCAATGGGCGCTATAGAGCATTTGGGAGTGTTGTAAGTCCCTTTCGTGATCTGAAGGTAAATAGTGGCAAAAAGTGTTTGTTAGGCTCAATGGGCGCTATAGAGCATTTGGGAGTGTTGTAAGTCCCTTTCGTGATCTGAAGGTAAATAGTGGCAAAAAGTGTCCGTTTCGTGATCTGACGTTAAAAAGTGCCGAAAAGTGTTTCTTAGGCTCAATGGGCGCTATAGACCATTTTCGAGTGTTGTAAGTCCATTTCGTGATCTGAAGGTAAATAGTGCCGAAAAGTGTTTGTTAGGCTCAATGGGCGCTATAGACCATTTGGGAGTGTTGTAAATCCATTTTGTGATCTGAAGGTAAATAGTGCCGAAAAGTGTTTGTTAGGCTAAATGGACGCTATAGAGCATTTGGGAGTGTTGTAAGTCCATTTCGTGATCTGAAGGTAAATAGTGCCAAAAAGTGTTTGTTAGGCTCAATGGGCGCTATAGACCATTTGGGAGTGTTGTAAGTCCGTTTCGTGATCTGACGTTAAAAAGTGCCGAAAAGTGTTTCTTAGGCTCAATGGGCGCTATAGAGCATTTGGAGTGTTGTTAGTCAATTTCGTGATCTGAAGGTAAAAAGTGCCGAAAAGTGTTTGTTAGGCTCAATGGGCGCTATAGAGCATTTGGGAGTGTTGTAAGTCCGTTTCGTGATCTGACGTTAAAAAGTGCCGAAAAGTGTTTCTTAGGCTCAATGGGCGCTATAGAGCATTTGGGAGTGTTGTTAGTCAATTTCGTGATCTGAAGGTAAAAAGTGCCGAAAAGTGTTTGTTAGGCTCAATTGGGCGCTATAGAGCATTTGGGAGTGTTGTAAGTCCATTTCGTGATCTGAAGGTAAAGAGTGCCAAAAAGTGTTTGTTAGGCTCAATGGGCGCTATAGACCATTTGGGAGTGTTGTAAGTCCGTTTCGTGATCTGACGTTAAAAAGTGCCGAAAAGTGTTTCTTAGGCTCAATGGGCGCTATAGACCATATTCGAGTGTTGTAAGTCCATTTCGTGATCTGAAGGTAAATAGTGCCAAAAAGTGTTTGTTAGGCTCAATGGGCGCTATAGACCATTTGGGAGTGTTGTAAGTCCGTTTCGTGATCTGACGTTAAAAAGTGCCGAAAAGTGTTTCTTAGGCTCAATGGGCGCTATAGAGCATTTGGGAGTGTTGTTAGTCAATTTCGTGATCTGAAGGTAAAAAGTGCCGAAAAGTGTTTGTTAGGCTCAATTGGGCGCTATAGAGCATTTGGGAGTGTTGTAAGTCCATTTCGTGATCTGAAGGTAAAGAGTGCCAACAAGTGTTTGTTAGGCTCAATGGGCGCTATAGACCATTTGGGAGTGTTGTAAGTCCGTTTCGTGATCTGACGTTAAAAAGTGCCGAAAAGTGTTTCTTAGGCTCAATGGGCGCTATAGACCATATTCGAGTGTTGTAAGTCCATTTCGTGATCTGAAGGTAAATAGTGCCGAAAAGTGTTTGTTAGGCTCAATGGGCGCTATAGAGCATTTGGGAGTGTTGTTAGTCAATTTCGTGATCTAAAGGTAAATAGTGCCGAAAAGTGTTTGTTAGGCTCAATGGGCGCTATAAAGCATTTGGGAGTGTTGTTACTCAATTTCGTGATCTAAAGGTAAATAGTGCCGAAAAGTGTTTGTTAGGCTCAATGGGCGCTATAGAGCATTTGGGAGTGTTGTAAGTCCATTTCGTAATCTGAAGGTAACAAGTGCCGAAAAGTGTTTGTTAGGCTCAATGGGCGCTATAGAGCATTTGGGAGTGTTGTAAGTCCATTTCGTGATCTGAAGGTAAATAGTGCCAAAAAGTGTTTGTTTGGCTCAATGTGCGCTATAGACCATTTTGGAGTGTTGTTAGTCAATTTCGTGATCTAAAGGTAAATAGTGCCGAAAAGTGTTTGTTAGGCTCAATGGGCGCTATAGAGCATTTGGGAGTGTTGTAAATCCATTTCGTGATCTGAAGGTAAATAGTGCCAAAAAGTGTTTGTTTGGCTCAATGTGCGCTACAGACCATTTTGGGGTGTTGGAAGTCCATTTCGTGATCTGACGGTAAAAAGTGCCGAAAAGTGTTTGTTTGGCTCAATGGGCGCTATAGAGCATTTGGGAGTGTTGTTAGTCAATTTCGTGATCTGAAGGTAAAAAGTGCCGAAAAGTGTTTGTTAGGCTCAATGGGCGCTATAGACCATTTGGGAGTGTTGTAAATCCATTTTGTGATCTGAAGGTAAATAGTGCCGAAAAGTGTTTGTTAGGCTAAATGGACGCTATAGAGCATTTGGGAGTGTTGTAAGTCCATTTCGTGATCTGAAGGTAAATAGTGCCAAAAAGTGTTTGTTAGGCTCAATGGGCGCTATAGACCATTTGGGAGTGTTGTAAGTCCGTTTCGTGATCTGACGTTAAAAAGTGCCGAAAAGTGTTTCTTAGGCTCAATGGGCGCTATAGAGCATTTGGGAGTGTTGTAAGTCCGTTTCGTGATCTGAAGGTAACAAGTGCCGAAAAGTGTTTGTTAGGCTCAATGGGCGCTATAGAGCATTTGGGAGTGTTGTAAGTCCCTTTCGTGATCTGAAGGTAAATAGTGGCAAAAAGTGTTTGTTAGGCTCAATGGGCGCTATAGAGCATTTGGGAGTGTTGTAAGTCCCTTTCGTGATCTGAAGGTAAATAGTGGCAAAAAGTGTCCGTTTCGTGATCTGACGTTAAAAAGTGCCGAAAAGTGTTTCTTAGGCTCAATGGGCGCTATAGACCATTTTCGAGTGTTGTAAGTCCATTTCGTGATCTGAAGGTAAATAGTGCCGAAAAGTGTTTGTTAGGCTCAATGGGCGCTATAGACCATTTGGGAGTGTTGTAAATCCATTTTGTGATCTGAAGGTAAATAGTGCCGAAAAGTGTTTGTTAGGCTAAATGGACGCTATAGAGCATTTGGGAGTGTTGTAAGTCCATTTCGTGATCTGAAGGTAAATAGTGCCAAAAAGTGTTTGTTAGGCTCAATGGGCGCTATAGACCATTTGGGAGTGTTGTAAGTCCGTTTCGTGATCTGACGTTAAAAAGTGCCGAAAAGTGTTTCTTAGGCTCAATGGGCGCTATAGAGCATTTGGAGTGTTGTTAGTCAATTTCGTGATCTGAAGGTAAAAAGTGCCGAAAAGTGTTTGTTAGGCTCAATGGGCGCTATAGAGCATTTGGGAGTGTTGTAAGTCCATTTCGTGATCTGAAGGTAAATAGT
The DNA here is from genome assembly GCA_037893245.1 of Crossaster papposus. Taxonomy (NCBI): domain Eukaryota; kingdom Metazoa; phylum Echinodermata; class Asteroidea; order Velatida; family Solasteridae; genus Crossaster; species Crossaster papposus. The sequence goes on along the minus strand of JBAIAA010000023.1, from coordinate 58,059 downwards.
GCCAAAAAGTGTTTGTTAGGCTCAATGGGCGCTATAGACCATTTGGGAGTGTTGTAAGTCCGTTTCGTGATCTGACGTTAAAAAGTGCCGAAAAGTGTTTCTTAGGCTCAATGGGCGCTATAGAGCATTTGGGAGTGTTGTTAGTCAATTTCGTGATCTGAAGGTAAAAAGTGCCGAAAAGTGTTTGTTAGGCTCAATTGGGCGCTATAGAGCATTTGGGAGTGTTGTAAGTCCATTTCGTGATCTGAAGGTAAAGAGTGCCAAAAAGTGTTTGTTAGGCTCAATGGGCGCTATAGACCATTTGGGAGTGTTGTAAGTCCGTTTCGTGATCTGACGTTAAAAAGTGCCGAAAAGTGTTTCTTAGGCTCAATGGGCGCTATAGACCATATTCGAGTGTTGTAAGTCCATTTCGTGATCTGAAGGTAAATAGTGCCAAAAAGTGTTTGTTAGGCTCAATGGGCGCTATAGACCATTTGGGAGTGTTGTAAGTCCGTTTCGTGATCTGACGTTAAAAAGTGCCGAAAAGTGTTTCTTAGGCTCAATGGGCGCTATAGAGCATTTGGGAGTGTTGTTAGTCAATTTCGTGATCTGAAGGTAAAAAGTGCCGAAAAGTGTTTGTTAGGCTCAATTGGGCGCTATAGAGCATTTGGGAGTGTTGTAAGTCCATTTCGTGATCTGAAGGTAAAGAGTGCCAAAAAGTGTTTGTTAGGCTCAATGGGCGCTATAGACCATTTGGGAGTGTTGTAAGTCCGTTTCGTGATCTGACGTTAAAAAGTGCCGAAAAGTGTTTCTTAGGCTCAATGGGCGCTATAGACCATATTCGAGTGTTGTAAGTCCATTTCGTGATCTGAAGGTAAATAGTGCCGAAAAGTGTTTGTTAGGCTCAATGGGCGCTATAGAGCATTTGGGAGTGTTGTTAGTCAATTTCGTGATCTAAAGGTAAATAGTGCCGAAAAGTGTTTGTTAGGCTCAATGGGCGCTATAAAGCATTTGGGAGTGTTGTTACTCAATTTCGTGATCTAAAGGTAAATAGTGCCGAAAAGTGTTTGTTAGGCTCAATGGGCGCTATAGAGCATTTGGGAGTGTTGTAAGTCCATTTCGTAATCTGAAGGTAACAAGTGCCGAAAAGTGTTTGTTAGGCTCAATGGGCGCTATAGAGCATTTGGGAGTGTTGTAAGTCCATTTCGTGATCTGAAGGTAAATAGTGCCAAAAAGTGTTTGTTTGGCTCAATGTGCGCTATAGACCATTTTGGAGTGTTGGAAGTCCATTTCGTGATCTGACGGTAAAAAGTGCCGAAAAGTGTTTGTTTGGCTCAATGGGCGCTATAGAGCATTTGGGAGTGTTGTTAGTCAATTTTGTGATCTGAAGGTAAATAGTGCCGAAAAGTGTTTGTTAGGCTAAATGGACGCTATAGAGCATTTGGGAGTGTTGTAAATCCATTTTGTGATCTGAAGGTAAAAAGTGCCGAAAAGTGTTTGTTAGGCTAAATGGACGCTATAGAGCATTTGGGAGTGTTGTAAGTCCATTTCGTGATCTGAAGGTAAATAGTGCCAAAAAGTGTTTGTTAGGCTCAATGGGCGCTATAGACCATTTGGGAGTGTTGTAAGTCCGTTTCGTGATCTGACGTTAAAAAGTGCCGAAAAGTGTTTCTTAGGCTCAATGGGCGCTATAGAGCATTTGGGAGTGTTGTTAGTCAATTTCGTGATCTGAAGGTAAAAAGTGCCGAAAAGTGTTTGTTAGGCTCAATGGGCGCTATAGAGCATTTGGGAGTGTTGTAAGTCCATTTCGTGATCTGAAGGTAAATAGTGCCAAAAAGTGTCCGTTTCGTGATCTGACGTTAAAAAGTGCCGAAAAGTGTTTCTTAGGCTCAATGGGCGCTAAAGACCATTTTCGAGTGTTGTAAGTCCATTTCGTGATTTGAAGGTAAATAGTGCCGAAAAGTGTTTGTTAGGCTCAATGGGCGCTATAGAGCATTTGGGAGTGTTGTAAGTCCATTTCGTGATCTGAAGGTAAATAGTGCCAAAAAGTGTCCGTTTCGTGATCTGACGTTAAAAAGTGCAGAAAAGTGTTTCTTAGGCTCAATGGGCGCTAAAGACCATTTTCGAGTGTTGTAAGTCCATTTCGTGATTTGAAGGTAAATATTGCCAAAAAGTGTTTGTTAGGCTCAATGGGCGCTATAGACTATTTGGGAGTGTTATAAGTCCGTTTCGTGATCTGACGTTAAAAAGTGCCGAAAAGTGTTTTTTAGGCTCAATGGGCGCTATAGAGCATTTGGGAGTGTTGTTAGTCAATTTCGTGATCTGAAGGTAAAAAGTGCCGAAAAGTGTTTGTTAGGCTCAATGGGCGCTATAGAGCATTTGGGAGTGTTGTAAGTCCATTTCGTGATCTGAAGGTAAATAGTGCCAAAAAGTGTTTGTTAGGCTCAATGGGCGCTATAGACTATTTGGGAGTGTTGTAAGTCCGTTTCGTGATCTGACGTTAAAAAGTGCCGAAAAGTGTTTGTTAGGCTCAATGGGCGCTATAGAGCATTTGGGAGTGTTGTAAGTCCCTTTCGTGATCTGAAGGTAAATAGTGGCAAAAAGTGTCCGTTTCGTGATCTGACGTTAAAAAGTGCCGAAAAGTGTTTCTTAGGCTCAATGGGCGCTATAGACCATTTTCGAGTGTTGTAAGTCCATTTCGTGATCTGAAGGTAAATAGTGCCGAAAAGTGTTTGTTAGGCTCAATGGGCGCTATAGAGCATTTGGGAGTGTTGTTAGTCAATTTCGTGATCTAAAGGTAAATAGTGCCGAAAAGTGTTTGTTAGGCTCAATGGGCGCTATAGAGCATTTGGGAGTGTTGTAAATCCATTTCGTGATCTGAAGGTAAATAGTGCCAAAAAGTGTTTGTTTGGCTCAATGTGCGCTACAGACCATTTTGGGGTGTTGGAAGTCCATTTCGTGATCTGACGGTAAAAAGTGCCGAAAAGTGTTTGTTTGGCTCAATGGGCGCTATAGAGCATTTGGGAGTGTTGTTAGTCAATTTCGTGATCTGAAGGTAAAAAGTGCCGAAAAGTGTTTGTTAGGCTCAATGGGCGCTATAGACCATTTGGGAGTGTTGTAAATCCATTTTGTGATCTGAAGGTAAATAGTGCCGAAAAGTGTTTGTTAGGCTCAATGGGCGCTATAGACCATTCGGGAGTGTTGTAAGTCCATTTCGTGATCTGAAGGTAAATAGTGCCAAAAAGTGTTTGTTAGGCTCAATGGGCGCTATAGAGCATTTGGGAGTGTTGTTAGTCAATTTCGTGATCTAAAGGTAAATAGTGCCAAAAAGTGTTTGTTATGCTCAATGGGCGCTATAGAGCATTTGGGAGTGTTGTAAATCCATTTCGTGATCTGAAGGTAAATAGTGAGAAAAAGTGTTTGTTTGGCTCAATGTGCGCTATAGACCATTTTGGAGTGTTGGAAGTCCATTTCGTGATCTGACGGTAAAAAGTGCCGAAAAGTGTTTGTTTGGCTCAATGGGCGCTATAGAGCATTTGGGAGTGTTGTAAATCCATTTTGTGATCTGAATGTAAAAAGTGCCGAAAAGTGTTTGTTGGGCTAAATGGACGCTATAGAGCATTTGGGAGTGTTGTAAGTCCATTTCGTGATCTGAAGGTAAATAGTGCCCAAAAGTGTTTGTTAGGCTCAATGGGCGCTATAGACTATTTGGGAGTGTTATAAGTCCGTTTCGTGATATGACGTTAACAAGTGCCGAAAAGTGTTTCTGAGGCTCAATGGGCGCTATAGAGCATTTGGGAGTGTTGTTAGTCAATTTCGTGATCTGAAGGTAAAAAGTGCCGAAAAGTGTTTGTTAGGCTCAATGGGCGCTATAGAGCATTTGGGAGTGTTGTAAGTCCATTTCGTGATCTGAAGGTAAATAGTGCCAAAAAGTGTTTGTTAGGCTCAATGGGCGCTATAGACCATTTGGGAGTGTTGTAAGTCCGTTTCGTGATCTGACGTTAAAAAGTGCCGAAAAGTGTTTGTTAGGCTCAATGGGCGCTATAGAGCATTTGGGAGTGTTGTTAGTCAATTTCGTGATCTAAAGGTAAATAGTGCCGAAAAGTGTTTGTTAGGCTCAATGGGCGCTATAGAGCATTTGGGAGTGTTGTAAATCCATTTCGTGATCTGAAGGTAAATAGTGCCAAAAAGTGTTTGTTTGGCTCAATGTGCGCTACAGACCATTTTGGGGTGTTGGAAGTCCATTTCGTGATCTGACGGTAAAAAGTGCCGAAAAGTGTTTGTTTGGCTCAATGGGCGCTATAGAGCATTTGGGAGTGTTGTTAGTCAATTTCGTGATCTGAAGGTAAAAAGTGCCGAAAAGTGTTTGTTAGGCTCAATGGGCGCTATAGACCATTTGGGAGTGTTGTAAATCCATTTTGTGATCTGAAGGTAAATAGTGCCGAAAAGTGTTTGTTAGGCTAAATGGACGCTATAGAGCATTTGGGAGTGTTGTAAGTCCATTTCGTGATCTGAAGGTAAATAGTGCCAAAAAGTGTTTGTTAGGCTCAATGGGCGCTATAGACCATTTGGGAGTGTTGTAAGTCCGTTTCGTGATCTGACGTTAAAAAGTGCCGAAAAGTGTTTCTTAGGCTCAATGGGCGCTATAGAGCATTTGGAGTGTTGTTAGTCAATTTCGTGATCTGAAGGTAAAAAGTGCCGAAAAGTGTTTGTTAGGCTCAATGGGCGCTATAGAGCATTTGGGAGTGTTGTAAGTCCATTTCGTGATCTGAAGGTAAATAGTGCCAAAAAGTGTTTGTTAGGCTCAATGGGCGCTATAGACCATTTTCGAGTGTTGTAAGTCCATTTCGTGATCTGAAGGTAAATAGTGCCGAAAAGTGTTTGTTAGGCTCAATGGGCGCTATAGAGCATTTGGGAGTGTTGTAAATCCATTTCGTGATCTGAAGGTAAATAGTGCCAAAAAGTGTTTGTTTGGCTCAATGTGCGCTACAGACCATTTTGGGGTGTTGGAAGTCCATTTCGTGATCTGACGGTAAAAAGTGCCGAAAAGTGTTTGTTTGGCTCAATGGGCGCTATAGAGCATTTGGGAGTGTTGTTAGTCAATTTCGTGATCTGAAGGTAAAAAGTGCCGAAAAGTGTTTGTTAGGCTCAATGGGCGCTATAGACCATTTGGGAGTGTTGTAAATCCATTTTGTGATCTGAAGGTAAATAGTGCCGAAAAGTGTTTGTTAGGCTCAATGGGCGCTATAGACCATTCGGGAGTGTTGTAAGTCCATTTCGTGATCTGAAGGTAAATAGTGCCAAAAAGTGTTTGTTAGGCTCAATGGGCGCTATAGAGCATTTGGGAGTGTTGTTAGTCAATTTCGTGATCTAAAGGTAAATAGTGCCAAAAAGTGTTTGTTATGCTCAATGGGCGCTATAGAGCATTTGGGAGTGTTGTAAATCCATTTCGTGATCTGAAGGTAAATAGTGAGAAAAAGTGTTTGTTTGGCTCAATGTGCGCTATAGACCATTTTGGAGTGTTGGAAGTCCATTTCGTGATCTGACGGTAAAAAGTGCCGAAAAGTGTTTGTTTGGCTCAATGGGCGCTATAGAGCATTTGGGAGTGTTGTAAATCCATTTTGTGATCTGAATGTAAAAAGTGCCGAAAAGTGTTTGTTGGGCTAAATGGACGCTATAGAGCATTTGGGAGTGTTGTAAGTCCATTTCGTGATCTGAAGGTAAATAGTGCCAAAAAGTGTTTGTTAGGCTCAATGGGCGCTATAGACTATTTGGGAGTGTTATAAGTCCGTTTCGTGATATGACGTTAACAAGTGCCGAAAAGTGTTTCTTAGGCTCAATGGGCGCTATAGAGCATTTGGGAGTGTTGTTAGTCAATTTCGTGATCTGAAGGTAAAAAGTGCCGAAAAGTGTTTGTTAGGCTCAATGGGCGCTATAGAGCATTTGGGAGTGTTGTAAGTCCATTTCGTGATCTGAAGGTAAATAGTGCCAAAAAGTGTTTGTTAGGCTCAATGGGCACTATAGACCATTTGGGAGTGTTGTAAGTCCGTTTCGTGATCTGACGTTAAAAAGTGCCGAAAAGTGTTTGTTAGGCTCAATGGGCGCTATAGAGCATTTGGGAGTGTTGTTAGTCAATTTCGTGATCTAAAGGTAAATAGTGCCGAAAAGTGTTTGTTAGGCTCAATGGGCGCTATAGAGCATTTGGGAGTGTTGTAAATCCATTTCGTGATCTGAAGGTAAATAGTGCCAAAAAGTGTTTGTTTGGCTCAATGTGCGCTACAGACCATTTTGGGGTGTTGGAAGTCCATTTCGTGATCTGACGTTAAAAAGTGCCGAAAAGTGTTTGTTAGGCTCAATGGGCGCTATAGAGCATTTGGGAGTGTTGTTAGTCAATTTCGTGATCTAAAGGTAAATAGTGCCGAAAAGTGTTTGTTAGGCTCAATGGGCGCTATAGAGCATTTGGGAGTGTTGTTAGTCAATTTCGTGATCTAAAGGTAAATAGTGCCGAAAAGTGTTTGTTAGGCTCAATGGGCGCTATAAAGCATTTGGGAGTGTTGTTACTCAATTTCGTGATCTAAAGGTAAATAGTGCCGAAAAGTGTTTGTTAGGCTCAATGGGCGCTATAGAGCATTTGGGAGTGTTGTAAGTCCATTTCGTAATCTGAAGGTAACAAGTGCCGAAAAGTGTTTGTTAGGCTCAATGGGCGCTATAGAGCATTTGGGAGTGTTGTAAGTCCATTTCGTGATCTGAAGGTAAATAGTGCCAAAAAGTGTTTGTTTGGCTCAATGTGCGCTATAGACCATTTTGGAGTGTTGGAAGTCCATTTCGTGATCTGACGGTAAAAAGTGCCGAAAAGTGTTTGTTTGGCTCAATGGGCGCTATAGAGCATTTGGGAGTGTTGTTAGTCAATTTTGTGATCTGAAGGTAAATAGTGCCGAAAAGTGTTTGTTAGGCTAAATGGACGCTATAGAGCATTTGGGAGTGTTGTAAATCCATTTTGTGATCTGAAGGTAAAAAGTGCCGAAAAGTGTTTGTTAGGCTAAATGGACGCTATAGAGCATTTGGGAGTGTTGTAAGTCCATTTCGTGATCTGAAGGTAAATAGTGCCAAAAAGTGTTTGTTAGGCTCAATGGGCGCTATAGACCATTTGGGAGTGTTGTAAGTCCGTTTCGTGATCTGACGTTAAAAAGTGCCGAAAAGTGTTTCTTAGGCTCAATGGGCGCTATAGAGCATTTGGGAGTGTTGTTAGTCAATTTCGTGATCTGAAGGTAAAAAGTGCCGAAAAGTGTTTGTTAGGCTCAATGGGCGCTATAGAGCATTTGGGAGTGTTGTAAGTCCATTTCGTGATCTGAAGGTAAATAGTGCCAAAAAGTGTCCGTTTCGTGATCTGACGTTAAAAAGTGCCGAAAAGTGTTTCTTAGGCTCAATGGGCGCTAAAGACCATTTTCGAGTGTTGTAAGTCCATTTCGTGATTTGAAGGTAAATAGTGCCGAAAAGTGTTTGTTAGGCTCAATGGGCGCTATAGAGCATTTGGGAGTGTTGTAAGTCCATTTCGTGATCTGAAGGTAAATAGTGCCAAAAAGTGTCCGTTTCGTGATCTGACGTTAAAAAGTGCAGAAAAGTGTTTCTTAGGCTCAATGGGCGCTAAAGACCATTTTCGAGTGTTGTAAGTCCATTTCGTGATTTGAAGGTAAATATTGCCAAAAAGTGTTTGTTAGGCTCAATGGGCGCTATAGACTATTTGGGAGTGTTATAAGTCCGTTTCGTGATCTGACGTTAAAAAGTGCCGAAAAGTGTTTTTTAGGCTCAATGGGCGCTATAGAGCATTTGGGAGTGTTGTTAGTCAATTTCGTGATCTGAAGGTAAAAAGTGCCGAAAAGTGTTTGTTAGGCTCAATGGGCGCTATAGAGCATTTGGGAGTGTTGTAAGTCCATTTCGTGATCTGAAGGTAAATAGTGCCAAAAAGTGTTTGTTAGGCTCAATGGGCGCTATAGACTATTTGGGAGTGTTGTAAGTCCGTTTCGTGATCTGACGTTAAAAAGTGCCGAAAAGTGTTTGTTAGGCTCAATGGGCGCTATAGAGCATTTGGGAGTGTTGTAAGTCCCTTTCGTGATCTGAAGGTAAATAGTGGCAAAAAGTGTCCGTTTCGTGATCTGACGTTAAAAAGTGCCGAAAAGTGTTTCTTAGGCTCAATGGGCGCTATAGACCATTTTCGAGTGTTGTAAGTCCATTTCGTGATCTGAAGGTAAATAGTGCCGAAAAGTGTTTGTTAGGCTCAATGGGCGCTATAGAGCATTTGGGAGTGTTGTTAGTCAATTTCGTGATCTAAAGGTAAATAGTGCCGAAAAGTGTTTGTTAGGCTCAATGGGCGCTATAGAGCATTTGGGAGTGTTGTAAATCCATTTCGTGATCTGAAGGTAAATAGTGCCAAAAAGTGTTTGTTTGGCTCAATGTGCGCTACAGACCATTTTGGGGTGTTGGAAGTCCATTTCGTGATCTGACGGTAAAAAGTGCCGAAAAGTGTTTGTTTGGCTCAATGGGCGCTATAGAGCATTTGGGAGTGTTGTTAGTCAATTTCGTGATCTGAAGGTAAAAAGTGCCGAAAAGTGTTTGTTAGGCTCAATGGGCGCTATAGACCATTTGGGAGTGTTGTAAATCCATTTTGTGATCTGAAGGTAAATAGTGCCGAAAAGTGTTTGTTAGGCTCAATGGGCGCTATAGACCATTCGGGAGTGTTGTAAGTCCATTTCGTGATCTGAAGGTAAATAGTGCCAAAAAGTGTTTGTTAGGCTCAATGGGCGCTATAGAGCATTTGGGAGTGTTGTTAGTCAATTTCGTGATCTAAAGGTAAATAGTGCCAAAAAGTGTTTGTTATGCTCAATGGGCGCTATAGAGCATTTGGGAGTGTTGTAAATCCATTTCGTGATCTGAAGGTAAATAGTGAGAAAAAGTGTTTGTTTGGCTCAATGTGCGCTATAGACCATTTTGGAGTGTTGGAAGTCCATTTCGTGATCTGACGGTAAAAAGTGCCGAAAAGTGTTTGTTTGGCTCAATGGGCGCTATAGAGCATTTGGGAGTGTTGTAAATCCATTTTGTGATCTGAATGTAAAAAGTGCCGAAAAGTGTTTGTTGGGCTAAATGGACGCTATAGAGCATTTGGGAGTGTTGTAAGTCCATTTCGTGATCTGAAGGTAAATAGTGCCAAAAAGTGTTTGTTAGGCTCAATGGGCGCTATAGACTATTTGGGAGTGTTATAAGTCCGTTTCGTGATATGACGTTAACAAGTGCCGAAAAGTGTTTCTTAGGCTCAATGGGCGCTATAGAGCATTTGGGAGTGTTGTTAGTCAATTTCGTGATCTGAAGGTAAAAAGTGCCGAAAAGTGTTTGTTAGGCTCAATGGGCGCTATAGAGCATTTGGGAGTGTTGTAAGTCCATTTCGTGATCTGAAGGTAAATAGTGCCAAAAAGTGTTTGTTAGGCTCAATGGGCGCTATAGACCATTTGGGAGTGTTGTAAGTCCGTTTCGTGATCTGACGTTAAAAAGTGCCGAAAAGTGTTTGTTAGGCTCAATGGGCGCTATAGAGCATTTGGGAGTGTTGTTAGTCAATTTCGTGATCTAAAGGTAAATAGTGCCGAAAAGTGTTTGTTAGGCTCAATGGGCGCTATAGAGCATTTGGGAGTGTTGTAAATCCATTTCGTGATCTGAAGGTAAATAGTGCCAAAAAGTGTTTGTTTGGCTCAATGTGCGCTACAGACCATTTTGGGGTGTTGGAAGTCCATTTCGTGATCTGACGGTAAAAAGTGCCGAAAAGTGTTTGTTTGGCTCAATGGGCGCTATAGAGCATTTGGGAGTGTTGTTAGTCAATTTCGTGATCTGAAGGTAAAAAGTGCCGAAAAGTGTTTGTTAGGCTCAATGGGCGCTATAGACCATTTGGGAGTGTTGTAAATCCATTTTGTGATCTGAAGGTAAATAGTGCCGAAAAGTGTTTGTTAGGCTAAATGGACGCTATAGAGCATTTGGGAGTGTTGTAAGTCCATTTCGTGATCTGAAGGTAAATAGTGCCAAAAAGTGTTTGTTAGGCTCAATGGGCGCTATAGACCATTTGGGAGTGTTGTAAGTCCGTTTCGTGATCTGACGTTAAAAAGTGCCGAAAAGTGTTTCTTAGGCTCAATGGGCGCTATAGAGCATTTGGAGTGTTGTTAGTCAATTTCGTGATCTGAAGGTAAAAAGTGCCGAAAAGTGTTTGTTAGGCTCAATGGGCGCTATAGAGCATTTGGGAGTGTTGTAAGTCCATTTCGTGATCTGAAGGTAAATAGTGCCAAAAAGTGTTTGTTAGGCTCAATGGGCGCTATAGACCATTTTCGAGTGTTGTAAGTCCATTTCGTGATCTGAAGGTAAATAGTGCCGAAAAGTGTTTGTTAGGCTCAATGGGCGCTATAGAGCATTTGGGAGTGTTGTAAATCCATTTCGTGATCTGAAGGTAAATAGTGCCAAAAAGTGTTTGTTTGGCTCAATGTGCGCTACAGACCATTTTGGGGTGTTGGAAGTCCATTTCGTGATCTGACGGTAAAAAGTGCCGAAAAGTGTTTGTTTGGCTCAATGGGCGCTATAGAGCATTTGGGAGTGTTGTTAGTCAATTTCGTGATCTGAAGGTAAAAAGTGCCGAAAAGTGTTTGTTAGGCTCAATGGGCGCTATAGACCATTTGGGAGTGTTGTAAATCCATTTTGTGATCTGAAGGTAAATAGTGCCGAAAAGTGTTTGTTAGGCTCAATGGGCGCTATAGACCATTCGGGAGTGTTGTAAGTCCATTTCGTGATCTGAAGGTAAATAGTGCCAAAAAGTGTTTGTTAGGCTCAATGGGCGCTATAGAGCATTTGGGAGTGTTGTTAGTCAATTTCGTGATCTAAAGGTAAATAGTGCCAAAAAGTGTTTGTTATGCTCAATGGGCGCTATAGAGCATTTGGGAGTGTTGTAAATCCATTTCGTGATCTGAAGGTAAATAGTGAGAAAAAGTGTTTGTTTGGCTCAATGTGCGCTATAGACCATTTTGGAGTGTTGGAAGTCCATTTCGTGATCTGACGGTAAAAAGTGCCGAAAAGTGTTTGTTTGGCTCAATGGGCGCTATAGAGCATTTGGGAGTGTTGTAAATCCATTTTGTGATCTGAATGTAAAAAGTGCCGAAAAGTGTTTGTTGGGCTAAATGGACGCTATAGAGCATTTGGGAGTGTTGTAAGTCCATTTCGTGATCTGAAGGTAAATAGTGCCAAAAAGTGTTTGTTAGGCTCAATGGGCGCTATAGACTATTTGGGAGTGTTATAAGTCCGTTTCGTGATATGACGTTAACAAGTGCCGAAAAGTGTTTCTTAGGCTCAATGGGCGCTATAGAGCATTTGGGAGTGTTGTTAGTCAATTTCGTGATCTGAAGGTAAAAAGTGCCGAAAAGTGTTTGTTAGGCTCAATGGGCGCTATAGAGCATTTGGGAGTGTTGTAAGTCCATTTCGTGATCTGAAGGTAAATAGTGCCAAAAAGTGTTTGTTAGGCTCAATGGGCACTATAGACCATTTGGGAGTGTTGTAAGTCCGTTTCGTGATCTGACGTTAAAAAGTGCCGAAAAGTGTTTGTTAGGCTCAATGGGCGCTATAGAGCATTTGGGAGTGTTGTTAGTCAATTTCGTGATCTAAAGGTAAATAGTGCCGAAAAGTGTTTGTTAGGCTCAATGGGCGCTATAGAGCATTTGGGAGTGTTGTAAATCCATTTCGTGATCTGAAGGTAAATAGTGCCAAAAAGTGTTTGTTTGGCTCAATGTGCGCTACAGACCATTTTGGGGTGTTGGAAGTCCATTTCGTGATCTGACGGTAAAAAGTGCCGAAAAGTGTTTGTTTGGCTCAATGGGCGCTATAGAGCATTTGGGAGTGTTGTTAGTCAATTTCGTGATCTGAAGGTAAAAAGTGCCGAAAAGTGTTTGTTAGGCTCAATGGGCGCTATAGACCATTTGGGAGTGTTGTAAATCCATTTTGTGATCTGAAGGTAAATAGTGCCGAAAAGTGTTTGTTAGGCTAAATGGACGCTATAGAGCATTTGGGAGTGTTGTAAGTCCATTTCGTGATCTGAAGGTAAATAGTGCCAAAAAGTGTTTGTTAGGCTCAATGGGCGCTATAGACCATTTGGGAGTGTTGTAAGTCCGTTTCGTGATCTGACGTTAAAAAGTGCCGAAAAGTGTTTCTTAGGCTCAATGGGCGCTATAGAGCATTTGGAGTGTTGTTAGTCAATTTCGTGATCTGAAGGTAAAAAGTGCCGAAAAGTGTTTGTTAGGCTCAATGGGCGCTATAGAGCATTTGGGAGTGTTGTAAGTCCATTTCGTGATCTGAAGGTAAATAGTGCCAAAAAGTGTTTGTTAGGCTCAATGGGCGCTATAGACCATTTTCGAGTGTTGTAAGTCCATTTCGTGATCTGAAGGTAAATAGTGCCGAAAAGTGTTTGTTAGGCTCAATGGGCGCTATAGAGCATTTGGGAGTGTTGTTAGTCAATTTCGTGATCTAAAGGTAAATAGTGCCAAAAAGTGTTTGTTAGGCTCAATGGGCGCTATAGAGCATTTGGGGGTGTTGTAAATCCATTTCGTGATCTGAAGGTAAATAGTGCGAAAAAGTGTTTGTTTGGCTCAATGTGCGCTATAGACCATTTTGGAGTGTTGGAAGTCCATTTCGTGATCTGACGGTAAAAAGTGCCGAAAAGTGTTTGTTTGGCTCAATGGGCGCTATAGAGCATTTGGGAGTGTTGTAAATCCATTTTGTGATCTGAATGTAAAAAGTGCCGAAAAGTGTTTGTTGGGCTAAATGGACGCTATAGAGCATTTGGGAGTGTTGTAAGTCCATTTCGTGATCTGAAGGTAAATAGTGCCAAAAAGTGTTTGTTAGGCTCAATGGGCGCTATAGACTATTTGGGAGTGTTATAAGTCCGTTTTGTGATCTGACGTTAAAAAGTGCCGAAAAGTGTTTCTTAGGCTCAATGGGCGCTATAGAGCATTTGGGAGTGTTGTTAGTCAATTTCGTGATCTGAAGGTAAAAAGTGCCGAAAAGTGTTTGTTAGGCTCAATGGGCGCTATAGAGCATTTGGGAGTGTTGTAAGTCCATTTCGTGATCTGAAGGTAAATAGTGCCAAAAAGTGTTTGTTAGGCTCAATGGGCGCTATAGACCATTTGGGAGTGTTGTAAGTCCGTTTTGTGATCTGACGTTAACAAGTGCCGAAAAGTGTTTGTTAGGCTCAATGGGCGCTATAGAGCATTTGGGAGTGTTGTAAGTCCCTTTCGTGATCTGAAGGTAAATAGTGGCAAAAAGTGTTCGTTTCGTGATCTGACGTTAAAAAGTGCCGAAAGGTGTTTCTTAGGCTCAATGGGCGCTATAGACCATTTTCGAGTGTTGTAAGTCCATTTCGTGATCTGAAGGTAAATAGTGCCGAAAAGTGTTTGTTAGTCTCAATGGGCGCTATAGAGCATTTGGGAGTGTTGTAAATCCATTTTGTGATCTGAATGTAAAAAGTGCCGAAAAGTGTTTGTTAGGCTAAATGGACGCTATAGAGCATTTGGGAGTGTTGTAAGTCCGTTTCGTGATCTGACGTTAAAAAGTGCCGAAAAGTGTTTCTTAGGCTCAATGGGCGCTATAGAGCATTTGGGAGTGTTGTAAGTCCATTTCGTGATCTGAAGGTAAATAGTGCCAAAAAGTGTTTGTTAGGCTCAATGGGCGCTATAGACCATTTGGGAGTGTTGTAAGTCCGTTTCGTGATCTGACGTTAAAAAGTGCCGAAAAGTGTTTCTTAGGCTCAATGGGCGCTATAGAGCATTTGGGAGTGTTGTTAGTCAATTTCGTGATCTGAAGGTAAAAAGTGCCGAAAAGTGTTTGTTAGGCTCAATTGGGCGCTATAGAGCATTTGGGAGTGTTGTAAGTCCATTTCGTGATCTGAAGGTAAAGAGTGCCAAAAAGTGTTTGTTAGGCTCAATGGGCGCTATAGACCATTTGGGAGTGTTGTAAGTCCGTTTCGTGATCTGACGTTAAAAAGTGCCGAAAAGTGTTTCTTAGGCTCAATGGGCGCTATAGACCATATTCGAGTGTTGTAAGTCCATTTCGTGATCTGAAGGTAAATAGTGCCGAAAAGTGTTTGTTAGGCTCAATGGGCGCTATAGAGCATTTGGGAGTGTTGTTAGTCAATTTCGTGATCTAAAGGTAAATAGTGCCGAAAAGTGTTTGTTAGGCTCAATGGGCGCTATAAAGCATTTGGGAGTGTTGTTACTCAATTTCGTGATCTAAAGGTAAATAGTGCCGAAAAGTGTTTGTTAGGCTCAATGGGCGCTATAGAGCATTTGGGAGTGTTGTAAGTCCATTTCGTAATCTGAAGGTAACAAGTGCCGAAAAGTGTTTGATAGGCTCAATGGGCGCTATAGAGCATTTGGGAGTGTTGTAAGTCCATTTTGTGATCTGAAGGTAAATAGTGCCAAAAAGTGTTTGTTTGGCTCAATGTGCGCTATAGACCATTTTGGAGTGTTGGAAGTCCATTTCGTGATCTGACGGTAAAAAGTGCCGAAAAGTGTTTGTTTGGCTCAATGGGCGCTATAGAGCATTTGGGAGTGTTGTTAGTCAATTTCGTGATCTGAAGGTAAATAGTGCAGAAAAGTGTTTGTTAGGCTAAATGGACGCTATAGAGCATTTGGGAGTGTTGTAAATCCATTTTGTGATCTGAAGGTAACAAGTGCCGAAAAGTGTTTGTTAGGCTAAATGGACGCTATAGAGCATTTGGGAGTGTTGTAAGTCCATTTCGTGATCTGAAGGTAAATAGTGCCAAAAAGTGTTTGTTAGGCTCAATGGGCGCTATAGACCATTTGGGAGTGTTGTAAGTCCGTTTCGTGATCTGACGTTAAAAAGTGCCAAAAAGTGTTTCTTAGGCTCAATGGGCGCTATAGAGCATTTGGGAGTGTTGTTAGTCAATTTCGTGATCTGAAGGTAAAAAGTGCCGAAAAGTGTTTGTTAGGCTCAATGGGCGCTATAGAGCATTTGGGAGTGTTGTAAGTCCATTTCGTGATCTGAAGGTAAATAGTGCCAAAAAGTGTTTGTTAGGCTCAATGGGCGCTATAGACCATTTTCGAGTGTTGTAAGTCCATTTCGTGATCTGAAGGTAAATAGTGCCGAAAAGTGTTTGTTAGGCTCAATGGGCGCTATAGAGCATTTGGGAGTGTTGTAAATCCATTTCGTGATCTGAAGGTAAATAGTGCGAAAAAGTGTTTGTTTGGCTCAATGTGCGCTATAGACCATTTTGGAGTGTTGGAAGTCCATTTCGTAATCTGACGGTAAAAAGTGCCGAAAAGTGTTTGTTTGGCTCAATGGGCGCTATAGAGCATTTGGGAGTGTTGTAAGTCCCTTTCGTGATCTGAAGGTAAATAGTGGCAAAAAGTGTTTGTTAGGCTCAATGGGCGCTATAGAGCATTTGGGAGTGTTGTTAGTCAATTTCGTGATCTAAAGGTAAATAGTGCCGAAAAGTGTTTGTTAGGCTCAATGGGCGCTATAGAGCATTTGGGAGTGTTGTAAATCCATTTCGTGATCTGAAGGTAAATAGTGCCAAAAAGTGTTTGTTTGGCTCAATGTGCGCTACAGACCATTTTGGGGTGTTGGAAGTCCATTTCGTGATCTGACGGTAAAAAGTGCCGAAAAGTGTTTGTTTGGCTCAATGGGCGCTATAGAGCATTTGGGAGTGTTGTTAGTCAATTTCGTGATCTGAAGGTAAAAAGTGCCGAAAATTATTTGTTAGGCTCAATGGGCGCTATAGACCATTTGGGAGTGTTGTAAATCCATTTTGTGATCTGAAGGTAAATAGTGGCAAAAAGTGTCCGTTTCGTGATCTGACGTTAAAAAGTGCCGAAAAGTGTTTCTTAGGCTCAATGGGCGCTATAGACCATTTTCGAGTGTTGTAAGTCCATTTCGTGATCTGAAGGTAAATAGTGCCGAAAAGTGTTTGTTAGGCTCAATGGGCGCTATAGAGCATTTGGGAGTGTTGTTAGTCAATTTCGTGATCTAAAGGTAAATAGTGCAGAAAAGTGTTTGTTAGGCTCAATGGGCGCTATAGAGCATTTGGGAGTGTTGTAAGTCCATTTCGTAATCTGAAGGTAACAAGTGCCGAAAAGTGTTTGATAGGCTCAATGGGCGCTATAGAGCATTTGGGAGTGTTGTAAGTCCATTTTGTGATCTGAAGGTAAATAGTGCCGAAAAGTGTTTGTTAGGCTCAATTGGGCGCTATAGAGCATTTGGGAGTGTTGTAAGTCCATTTCGTGATCTGACGTTAAAAAGTGCCGAAAAGTGTTTCTTAGGCTCAATGGGCACTATAGACCACATTCGAGTGTTGTAAGTCCATTTCGTGATCTGAAGGTAAATAGTGCCAAAAAGTGTTTGTTAGG
The DNA here is from genome assembly GCA_037893245.1 of Crossaster papposus. NCBI lineage: Eukaryota > Metazoa > Echinodermata > Asteroidea > Velatida > Solasteridae > Crossaster > Crossaster papposus. Next base: position 41,644 of record JBAIAA010000023.1, on the reverse strand, counting down.
CTCAATGGGCGCTATAGACCATTTGGGAGTGTTGTAAGTCCGTTTCGTGATCTGACGTTAAAAAGTGCCGAAAAGTGTTTCTTAGGCTCAATGGGCGCTATAGAGCATTTGGGAGTGTTGTTAGTCAATTTCGTGATCTGAAGGTAAAAAGTGCCAAAAAGTGTTTGTTAGGCTCAATGGGCGCTATAGACCATTTGGGAGTGTTGTAAGTCCGTTTCGTGATCTGACGTTAAAAAGTGCCGAAAAGTGTTTCTTAGGCTCAATGGGCGCTATAGACCATATTCGAGTGTTGTAAGTCCATTTCGTGATCTGAAGGTAAATAGTGCCGAAAAGTGTTTGTTAGGCTCAATGGGCGCTATAGAGCATTTGGGAGTGTTGTTAGTCAATTTCTTGATCTAAAGGTAAATAGTGCCGAAAAGTGTTTGTTAGGCTCAATGGGCGCTATAAAGCATTTGGGAGTGTTGTTACTCAATTTCGTGATCTAAAGGTAAATAGTGCCGAAAAGTGTTTGTTAGGCTCAATGGGCGCTATAGAGCATTTGGGAGTGTTGTAAGTCCATTTCGTAATCTGAAGGTAACAAGTGCCGAAAAGTGTTTGATAGGCTCAATGGGCGCTATAGAGCATTTGGGAGTGTTGTTACTCAATTTCGTGATCTAAAGGTAAATAGTGCCGAAAAGTGTTTGTTTGGCTCAATGTGCGCTATAGACCATTTTGGAGTGTTGGAAGTCCATTTCGTGATCTGACGGTAAAAAGTGCCGAAAAGTGTTTGTTTGGCTCAATGGGCGCTATAGAGCATTTGGGAGTGTTGTTAGTCAATTTCGTGATCTGAAGGTAAATAGTGCCGAAAAGTGTTTGTTAGGCTAAATGGACGCTATAGAGCATTTGGGAGTGTTGTAAATCCATTTTGTGATCTGAAGGTAACAAGTGCCGAAAAGTGTTTGTTAGGCTAAATGGACGCTATAGAGCATTTGGGAGTGTTGTAAGTCCATTTCGTGATCTGAAGGTAAATAGTGCCAAAAAGTGTTTGTTAGGCTCAATGGGCGCTATAGACCATTTGGGAGTGTTGTAAGTCCGTTTCGTGATCTGACGTTAAAAAGTGCCAAAAAGTGTTTCTTAGGCTCAATGGGCGCTATAGAGCATTTGGGAGTGTTGTTAGTCAATTTCGTGATCTGAAGGTAAAAAGTGCCGAAAAGTGTTTGTTAGGCTCAATGGACGCTATAGAGCATTTGGGAGTGTTGTAAGTCCATTTTGTGATCTGAAGGTAAATAGTGCCAAAAAGTGTTTGTTTGGCTCAATGTGCGCTATAGACCATTTTGGAGTGTTGGAAGTCCATTTCGTGATCTGACGGTAAAAAGTGCCGAAAAGTGTTTGTTTGGCTCAATGGGCGCTATAGAGCATTTGGGAGTGTTGTTAGTCAATTTCGTGATCTGAAGGTAAATAGTGCCGAAAAGTGTTTGTTAGGCTAAATGGACGCTATAGAGCATTTGGGAGTGTTGTAAATCCATTTTGTGATCTGAAGGTAACAAGTGCCGAAAAGTGTTTGTTAGGCTAAATGGACGCTATAGAGCATTTGGGAGTGTTGTAAGTCCATTTCGTGATCTGAAGGTAAATAGTGCCAAAAAGTGTTTGTTAGGCTCAATGGGCGCTATAGACCATTTGGGAGTGTTGTAAGTCCGTTTCGTGATCTGACGTTAAAAAGTGCCAAAAAGTGTTTCTTAGGCTCAATGGGCGCTATAGAGCATTTGGGAGTGTTGTTAGTCAATTTCGTGATCTGAAGGTAAAAAGTGCCGAAAAGTGTTTGTTAGGCTCAATGGGCGCTATAGAGCATTTGGGAGTGTTGTAAGTCCATTTCGTGATCTGAAGGTAAATAGTGCCAAAAAGTGTTTGTTAGGCTCAATGGGCGCTATAGACCATTTTCGAGTGTTGTAAGTCCATTTCGTGATCTGAAGGTAAATAGTGCCGAAAAGTGTTTGTTAGGCTCAATGGGCGCTATAGAGCATTTGGGAGTGTTGTTAGTCAATTTCGTGATCTAAAGGTAAATAGTGCCAAAAAGTGTTTGTTAGGCTCAATGGGCGCTATAGAGTATTTGGGAGTGTTGTAAATCCATTTTGTGATCTGAATGTAAAAAGTGCCGAAAAGTGTTTGTTGGGCTAAATGGACGCTATAGAGCATTTGGGAGTGTTGTAAGTCCATTTCGTGATCTGAAGGTAAAAAGTGCCAAAAAGTGTTTGTTAGGCTCAATGGGCGCTATAGACTATTTGGGAGTGTTATAAGTCCGTTTCGTGATCTGAAGGTAAATAGTGCCAAAAAGTGTTTGTTAGGCTCAATGGGCGCTATAGACCATTTGGGAGTGTTGTAAGTCCATTTCGTAATCTGAAGGTAACAAGTGCCGAAAAGTGTTTGTTAGGCTCAATGGGCGCTATAGAGCATTTGGGAGTGTTGTAAGTCCATTTCGTGATCTGAAGGTAAATAGTGCCAAAAAGTGTTTGTTTGGCTCAATGTGCGCTATAGACCATTTTGGAGTGTTGGAAGTCCATTTCGTGATCTGACGGTAAAAAGTGCCGAAAAGTGTTTGTTTGGCTCAATGGGCGCTATAGAGCATTTGGGAGTGTTGTTAGTCAATTTTGTGATCTGAAGGTAAATAGTGCCGAAAAGTGTTTGTTAGGCTAAATGGACGCTATAGAGCATTTGGGAGTGTTGTAAATCCATTTTGTGATCTGAAGGTAACAAGTGCCGAAAAGTGTTTGTTAGGCTAAATGGACGCTATAGAGCATTTGGGAGTGTTGTAAGTCCATTTCGTGATCTGAAGGTAAATAGTGCCGAAAAGTGTTTGTTAGGCTAAATGGACGCTATAGAGCATTTGGGAGTGTTGTAAATCCATTTTGTGATCTGAAGGTAACAAGTGCCGAAAAGTGTTTGTTAGGCTAAATGGACGCTATAGAGCATTTGGGAGTGTTGTAAGTCCATTTCGTGATCTGAAGGTAAATAGTGCCAAAAAGTGTTTGTTAGGCTCAATGGGCGCTATAGACCATTTGGGAGTGTTGTAAGTCCGTTTCGTGATCTGACGTTAACAAGTGCCAAAAAGTGTTTCTTAGGCTCAATGGGCGCTATAGAGCATTTGGGAGTGTTGTTAGTCAATTTCGTGATCTGAAGGTAAAAAGTGCCGAAAAGTGTTTGTTAGGCTCAATGGGCGCTATAGAGCATTTGGGAGTGTTGTAAGTCCATTTCGTGATCTGAAGGTAAATAGTGCCAAAAAGTGTCCGTTTCGTGATCTGACGTTAAAAAGTGCCGAAAAGTGTTTCTTAGGCTCAATGGGCGCTAAAGACCATTTTCGAGTGTTGTAAGTCCATTTTGTGATTTGAAGGTAAATAGTGCCGAAAAGTGTTTGTTAGGCTCAATGGGCGCTATAGAGCATTTGGGAGTGTTGTTAGTCAATTTCGTGATCTGAAGGTAAATAGTGGCAAAAAGTGTCCGTTTCGTGATCTGACGTTAAAAAGTGCCGAAAAGTGTTTCTTAGGCTCAATGGGCGCTAAAGACCATTTTCGAGTGTTGTAAGTCCATTTCGTGATTTGAAGGTAAATAGTGCCGAAAAGTGTTTGTTAGGCTCAATGGGCGCTATAGAGCATTTGGGAGTGTTGTAAGTCCCTTTCGTGATCTGAAGGTAAATAGTGGCAAAAAGTGTCCGTTTCGTGATCTGACGTTAAAAAGTGCCGAAAAGTGTTTGTTAGGCTCAATGGGCGCTATAGACCATTTGGGAGTGTTGTAAGTCCATTTCGTGATCTGAAGGTAAATAGTGCCAAAAAGTGTTTGTTAGGCTCAATGGGCGCTATAGAGCATTTGGGAGTGTTGTTAGTCAATTTCGTGATCTAAAAGTAAATAGTGCCGAAAAGTGTTTGTTAGGCTCAATGGGCGCTATAGAGCATTTGGGAGTGTTGTAAATCCATTTCGTGATCTGAAGGTAAATAGTGCCAAAAAGTGTTTGTTTGGCTCAATGTGCGCTACAGACCATTTTGGGGTGTTGGAAGTCCATTTCGTGATCTGACGGTAAAAAGTGCCGAAAAGTGTTTGTTTGGCTCAATGGGCGCTATAGAGCATTTGGGAGTGTTGTTAGTAAATTTCGTGATCTGAAGGTAAAAAGTGCCGAAAAGTATTTGTTAGGCTCAATGGGCGCTATAGACCATTTGGGAGTGTTGTAAATCCATTTTGTGATCTGAAGGTAAATAGTGGCAAAAAGTGTCCGTTTCGTGATCTGACGTTAAAAAGTGCCGAAAAGTGTTTCTTAGGCTCAATGGGCGCTATAGACCATTTTCGAGTGTTGTAAGTCCATTTCGTGATCTGAAGGTAAATAGTGCCGAAAAGTGTTTGTTAGGCTCAATGGGCGCTATAGAGCATTTGGGAGTGTTGTTAGTCAATTTCGTGATCTAAAGGTAAATAGTGCCGAAAAGTGTTTGTTAGGCTCAATGGGCGCTATAGAGCATTTGGGAGTGTTGTAAATCCATTTCGTGATCTGAAGGTAAATAGTGCCAAAAAGTGTTTGTTTAGCTCAATGTGCGCTACAGACCATTTTGGGGTGTTGGAAGTCCATTTCGTGATCTGACGGTAAAAAGTGCCGAAAAGTGTTTGTTTGGCTCAATGGGCGCTATAGAGCATTTGGGAGTGTTGTTAGTCAATTTCGTGATCTGAAGGTAAAAAGTGCCGAAAAGTGTTTGTTAGGCTCAATGGGCGCTATAGACCATTTGGGAGTGTTGTAAATCCATTTTGTGATCTGAAGGTAAATAGTGCCGAAAAGTGTTTGTTAGGCTAAATGGACGCTATAGAGCATTTGGGAGTGTTGTAAATCCATTTTGTGATCTGAAGGTAACAAGTGCCGAAAAGTGTTTGTTAGGCTAAATGGACGCTATAGAGCATTTGGGAGTGTTGTAAGTCCATTTCGTGATCTGAAGGTAAATAGTGCCAAAAAGTGTTTGTTAGGCTCAATGGGCGCTATAGACCATTTGGGAGTGTTGTAAGTCCGTTTCGTGATCTGACGTTAAAAAGTGCCAAAAAGTGTTTCTTAGGCTCAATGGGCGCTATAGAGCATTTGGGAGTGTTGTTAGTCAATTTCGTGATCTGAAGGTAAAAAGTGCCGAAAAGTGTTTGTTAGGCTCAATGGGCGCTATAGAGCATTTGGGAGTGTTGTAAGTCCATTTCGTGATCTGAAGGTAAATAGTGCCAAAAAGTGTTTGTTAGGCTCAATGGGCGCTATAGACCATTTTCGAGTGTTGTAAGTCCATTTCGTGATCTGAAGGTAAATAGTGCCGAAAAGTGTTTGTTAGGCTCAATGGGCGCTATAGAGCATTTGGGAGTGTTGTAAATCCATTTCGTGATCTGAAGGTAAATAGTGCGAAAAAGTGTTTGTTTGGCTCAATGTGCGCTATAGACCATTTTGGAGTGTTGGAAGTCCATTTCGTAATCTGACGGTAAAAAGTGCCGAAAAGTGTTTGTTTGGCTCAATGGGCGCTATAGAGCATTTGGGAGTGTTGTAAGTCCCTTTCGTGATCTGAAGGTAAATAGTGGCAAAAAGTGTTTGTTAGGCTCAATGGGCGCTATAGAGCATTTGGGAGTGTTGTTAGTCAATTTCGTGATCTAAAGGTAAATAGTGCCGAAAAGTGTTTGTTAGGCTCAATGGGCGCTATAGAGCATTTGGGAGTGTTGTAAATCCATTTCGTGATCTGAAGGTAAATAGTGCCAAAAAGTGTTTGTTTGGCTCAATGTGCGCTACAGACCATTTTGGGGTGTTGGAAGTCCATTTCGTGATCTGACGGTAAAAAGTGCCGAAAAGTGTTTGTTTGGCTCAATGGGCGCTATAGAGCATTTGGGAGTGTTGTTAGTCAATTTCGTGATCTGAAGGTAAAAAGTGCCGAAAATTATTTGTTAGGCTCAATGGGCGCTATAGACCATTTGGGAGTGTTGTAAATCCATTTTGTGATCTGAAGGTAAATAGTGGCAAAAAGTGTCCGTTTCGTGATCTGACGTTAAAAAGTGCCGAAAAGTGTTTCTTAGGCTCAATGGGCGCTATAGACCATTTTCGAGTGTTGTAAGTCCATTTCGTGATCTGAAGGTAAATAGTGCCGAAAAGTGTTTGTTAGGCTCAATGGGCGCTATAGAGCATTTGGGAGTGTTGTTAGTCAATTTCGTGATCTAAAGGTAAATAGTGCAGAAAAGTGTTTGTTAGGCTCAATGGGCGCTATAGAGCATTTGGGAGTGTTGTAAGTCCATTTCGTAATCTGAAGGTAACAAGTGCCGAAAAGTGTTTGATAGGCTCAATGGGCGCTATAGAGCATTTGGGAGTGTTGTAAGTCCATTTTGTGATCTGAAGGTAAATAGTGCCGAAAAGTGTTTGTTAGGCTCAATTGGGCGCTATAGAGCATTTGGGAGTGTTGTAAGTCCATTTCGTGATCTGACGTTAAAAAGTGCCGAAAAGTGTTTCTTAGGCTCAATGGGCACTATAGACCACATTCGAGTGTTGTAAGTCCATTTCGTGATCTGAAGGTAAATAGTGCCAAAAAGTGTTTGTTAGGCTCAATGGGCGCTATAGACCATTTGGGAGTGTTGTAAGTCCGTTTCGTGATCTGACGTTAAAAAGTGCCGAAAAGTGTTTCTTAGGCTCAATGGGCGCTATAGAGCATTTGGGAGTGTTGTTAGTCAATTTCGTGATCTGAAGGTAAAAAGTGCCAAAAAGTGTTTGTTAGGCTCAATGGGCGCTATAGACCATTTGGGAGTGTTGTAAGTCCGTTTCGTGATCTGACGTTAAAAAGTGCCGAAAAGTGTTTCTTAGGCTCAATGGGCGCTATAGACCATATTCGAGTGTTGTAAGTCCATTTCGTGATCTGAAGGTAAATAGTGCCGAAAAGTGTTTGTTAGGCTCAATGGGCGCTATAGAGCATTTGGGAGTGTTGTTAGTCAATTTCTTGATCTAAAGGTAAATAGTGCCGAAAAGTGTTTGTTAGGCTCAATGGGCGCTATAAAGCATTTGGGAGTGTTGTTACTCAATTTCGTGATCTAAAGGTAAATAGTGCCGAAAAGTGTTTGTTAGGCTCAATGGGCGCTATAGAGCATTTGGGAGTGTTGTAAGTCCATTTCGTAATCTGAAGGTAACAAGTGCCGAAAAGTGTTTGATAGGCTCAATGGGCGCTATAGAGCATTTGGGAGTGTTGTTACTCAATTTCGTGATCTAAAGGTAAATAGTGCCGAAAAGTGTTTGTTTGGCTCAATGTGCGCTATAGACCATTTTGGAGTGTTGGAAGTCCATTTCGTGATCTGACGGTAAAAAGTGCCGAAAAGTGTTTGTTTGGCTCAATGGGCGCTATAGAGCATTTGGGAGTGTTGTTAGTCAATTTCGTGATCTGAAGGTAAATAGTGCCGAAAAGTGTTTGTTAGGCTAAATGGACGCTATAGAGCATTTGGGAGTGTTGTAAATCCATTTTGTGATCTGAAGGTAACAAGTGCCGAAAAGTGTTTGTTAGGCTAAATGGACGCTATAGAGCATTTGGGAGTGTTGTAAGTCCATTTCGTGATCTGAAGGTAAATAGTGCCAAAAAGTGTTTGTTAGGCTCAATGGGCGCTATAGACCATTTGGGAGTGTTGTAAGTCCGTTTCGTGATCTGACGTTAAAAAGTGCCAAAAAGTGTTTCTTAGGCTCAATGGGCGCTATAGAGCATTTGGGAGTGTTGTTAGTCAATTTCGTGATCTGAAGGTAAAAAGTGCCGAAAAGTGTTTGTTAGGCTCAATGGACGCTATAGAGCATTTGGGAGTGTTGTAAGTCCATTTTGTGATCTGAAGGTAAATAGTGCCAAAAAGTGTTTGTTTGGCTCAATGTGCGCTATAGACCATTTTGGAGTGTTGGAAGTCCATTTCGTGATCTGACGGTAAAAAGTGCCGAAAAGTGTTTGTTTGGCTCAATGGGCGCTATAGAGCATTTGGGAGTGTTGTTAGTCAATTTCGTGATCTGAAGGTAAATAGTGCCGAAAAGTGTTTGTTAGGCTAAATGGACGCTATAGAGCATTTGGGAGTGTTGTAAATCCATTTTGTGATCTGAAGGTAACAAGTGCCGAAAAGTGTTTGTTAGGCTAAATGGACGCTATAGAGCATTTGGGAGTGTTGTAAGTCCATTTCGTGATCTGAAGGTAAATAGTGCCAAAAAGTGTTTGTTAGGCTCAATGGGCGCTATAGACCATTTGGGAGTGTTGTAAGTCCGTTTCGTGATCTGACGTTAAAAAGTGCCAAAAAGTGTTTCTTAGGCTCAATGGGCGCTATAGAGCATTTGGGAGTGTTGTTAGTCAATTTCGTGATCTGAAGGTAAAAAGTGCCGAAAAGTGTTTGTTAGGCTCAATGGGCGCTATAGAGCATTTGGGAGTGTTGTAAGTCCATTTCGTGATCTGAAGGTAAATAGTGCCAAAAAGTGTTTGTTAGGCTCAATGGGCGCTATAGACCATTTTCGAGTGTTGTAAGTCCATTTCGTGATCTGAAGGTAAATAGTGCCGAAAAGTGTTTGTTAGGCTCAATGGGCGCTATAGAGCATTTGGGAGTGTTGTTAGTCAATTTCGTGATCTAAAGGTAAATAGTGCCAAAAAGTGTTTGTTAGGCTCAATGGGCGCTATAGAGCATTTGGGGGTGTTGTAAATCCATTTTGTGATCTGAAGGTAAATAGTGCGAAAAAGTGTTTGTTTGGCTCAATGTGCGCTATAGACCATTTTGGAGTGTTGGAAGTCCATTTCGTAATCTGACGGTAAAAAGTGCCGAAAAGTGTTTGTTTGGCTCAATGGGCGCTATAGAGTATTTGGGAGTGTTGTAAATCCATTTTGTGATCTGAATGTAAAAAGTGCCGAAAAGTGTTTGTTGGGCTAAATGGACGCTATAGAGCATTTGGGAGTGTTGTAAGTCCATTTCGTGATCTGAAGGTAAAAAGTGCCAAAAAGTGTTTGTTAGGCTCAATGGGCGCTATAGACTATTTGGGAGTGTTATAAGTCCGTTTCGTGATCTGAAGGTAAATAGTGCCAAAAAGTGTTTGTTAGGCTCAATGGGCGCTATAGACCATTTGGGAGTGTTGTAAGTCCATTTCGTAATCTGAAGGTAACAAGTGCCGAAAAGTGTTTGTTAGGCTCAATGGGCGCTATAGAGCATTTGGGAGTGTTGTAAGTCCATTTCGTGATCTGAAGGTAAATAGTGCCAAAAAGTGTTTGTTTGGCTCAATGTGCGCTATAGACCATTTTGGAGTGTTGGAAGTCCATTTCGTGATCTGACGGTAAAAAGTGCCGAAAAGTGTTTGTTTGGCTCAATGGGCGCTATAGAGCATTTGGGAGTGTTGTTAGTCAATTTTGTGATCTGAAGGTAAATAGTGCCGAAAAGTGTTTGTTAGGCTAAATGGACGCTATAGAGCATTTGGGAGTGTTGTAAATCCATTTTGTGATCTGAAGGTAACAAGTGCCGAAAAGTGTTTGTTAGGCTAAATGGACGCTATAGAGCATTTGGGAGTGTTGTAAGTCCATTTCGTGATCTGAAGGTAAATAGTGCCAAAAAGTGTTTGTTAGGCTCAATGGGCGCTATAGACCATTTGGGAGTGTTGTAAGTCCGTTTCGTGATCTGACGTTAACAAGTGCCAAAAAGTGTTTCTTAGGCTCAATGGGCGCTATAGAGCATTTGGGAGTGTTGTTAGTCAATTTCGTGATCTGAAGGTAAAAAGTGCCGAAAAGTGTTTGTTAGGCTCAATGGGCGCTATAGAGCATTTGGGAGTGTTGTAAGTCCATTTCGTGATCTGAAGGTAAATAGTGCCAAAAAGTGTCCGTTTCGTGATCTGACGTTAAAAAGTGCCGAAAAGTGTTTCTTAGGCTCAATGGGCGCTAAAGACCATTTTCGAGTGTTGTAAGTCCATTTTGTGATTTGAAGGTAAATAGTGCCGAAAAGTGTTTGTTAGGCTCAATGGGCGCTATAGAGCATTTGGGAGTGTTGTTAGTCAATTTCGTGATCTGAAGGTAAATAGTGGCAAAAAGTGTCCGTTTCGTGATCTGACGTTAAAAAGTGCCGAAAAGTGTTTCTTAGGCTCAATGGGCGCTAAAGACCATTTTCGAGTGTTGTAAGTCCATTTCGTGATTTGAAGGTAAATAGTGCCGAAAAGTGTTTGTTAGGCTCAATGGGCGCTATAGAGCATTTGGGAGTGTTGTAAGTCCCTTTCGTGATCTGAAGGTAAATAGTGGCAAAAAGTGTCCGTTTCGTGATCTGACGTTAAAAAGTGCCGAAAAGTGTTTGTTAGGCTCAATGGGCGCTATAGACCATTTGGGAGTGTTGTAAGTCCATTTCGTGATCTGAAGGTAAATAGTGCCAAAAAGTGTTTGTTAGGCTCAATGGGCGCTATAGAGCATTTGGGAGTGTTGTTAGTCAATTTCGTGATCTAAAAGTAAATAGTGCCGAAAAGTGTTTGTTAGGCTCAATGGGCGCTATAGAGCATTTGGGAGTGTTGTAAATCCATTTCGTGATCTGAAGGTAAATAGTGCCAAAAAGTGTTTGTTTGGCTCAATGTGCGCTACAGACCATTTTGGGGTGTTGGAAGTCCATTTCGTGATCTGACGGTAAAAAGTGCCGAAAAGTGTTTGTTTGGCTCAATGGGCGCTATAGAGCATTTGGGAGTGTTGTTAGTCAATTTCGTGATCTGAAGGTAAAAAGTGCCGAAAAGTATTTGTTAGGCTCAATGGGCGCTATAGACCATTTGGGAGTGTTGTAAATCCATTTTGTGATCTGAAGGTAAATAGTGGCAAAAAGTGTCCGTTTCGTGATCTGACGTTAAAAAGTGCCGAAAAGTGTTTCTTAGGCTCAATGGGCGCTATAGACCATTTTCGAGTGTTGTAAGTCCATTTCGTGATCTGAAGGTAAATAGTGCCGAAAAGTGTTTGTTAGGCTCAATGGGCGCTATAGAGCATTTGGGAGTGTTGTTAGTCAATTTCGTGATCTAAAGGTAAATAGTGCCGAAAAGTGTTTGTTAGGCTCAATGGGCGCTATAGAGCATTTGGGAGTGTTGTAAATCCATTTCGTGATCTGAAGGTAAATAGTGCCAAAAAGTGTTTGTTTAGCTCAATGTGCGCTACAGACCATTTTGGGGTGTTGGAAGTCCATTTCGTGATCTGACGGTAAAAAGTGCCGAAAAGTGTTTGTTTGGCTCAATGGGCGCTATAGAGCATTTGGGAGTGTTGTTAGTCAATTTCGTGATCTGAAGGTAAAAAGTGCCGAAAAGTGTTTGTTAGGCTCAATGGGCGCTATAGACCATTTGGGAGTGTTGTAAATCCATTTTGTGATCTGAAGGTAAATAGTGCCGAAAAGTGTTTGTTAGGCTAAATGGACGCTATAGAGCATTTGGGAGTGTTGTAAGTCCATTTCGTGATCTGAAGGTAAATAGTGCCAAAAAGTGTTTGTTAGGCTCAATGGGCGCTATAGACCATTTGGGAGTGTTGTAAGTCCGTTTCGTGATCTGACGTTAAAAAGTGCCGAAAAGTGTTTCTTAGGCTCAATGGGCGCTATAGAGCATTTGGGAGTGTTGTTAGTCAATTTCGTGATCTGAAGGTAAAAAGTGCCGAAAAGTGTTTGTTAGGCTCAATGGGCGCTATAGAGCATTTGGGAGTGTTGTAAGTCCATTTCGTGATCTGAAGGTAAATAGTGCCAAAAAGTGTTTGTTAGGCTCAATGGGCGCTATAGACCATTTTCGAGTGTTGTAAGTCCATTTCGTGATCTGAAGGTAAATAGTGCCGAAAAGTGTTTGTTAGGCTCAATGGGCGCTATAGAGCATTTGGGAGTGTTGTTAGTCAATTTCGTGATCTAAAGGTAAATAGTGCCAAAAAGTGTTTGTTAGGCTCAATGGGCGCTATAGAGCATTTGGGGGTGTTGTAAATCCATTTCGTGATCTGAAGGTAAATAGTGCGAAAAAGTGTTTGTTTGGCTCAATGTGCGCTATAGACCATTTTGGAGTGTTGGAAGTCCATTTCGTAATCTGACGGTAAAAAGTGCCGAAAAGTGTTTGTTTGGCTCAATGGGCGCTATAGAGCATTTGGGAGTGTTGTAAATCCATTTTGTGATCTGAATGTAAAAAGTGCCGAAAAGTGTTTGTTGGGCTAAATGGACGCTATAGAGCATTTGGGAGTGTTGTAAGTCCATTTCGTGATCTGAAGGTAAAAAGTGCCAAAAAGTGTTTGTTAGGCTCAATGGGCGCTATAGACTATTTGGGAGTGTTATAAGTCCGTTTCGTGATCTGAAGGTAAATAGTGCCAAAAATTGTTTGTTAGGCTCAATGGGCGCTATAGACCATTTGGGAGTGTTGTAAGTCCGTTTCGTGATCTGACGTTAAAAAGTGCCAAAAAGTGTTTGTTAGGCTCAATGGGCGCTATAGAGCATTTGGGAGTGTTGTAAGTCCCTTTCGTGATCTGAAGGTAAATAGTGGCAAAAAGTGTCCGTTTCGTGATCTGACGTTAAAAAGTGCCGAAAAGTGTTTCTTAGGCTCAATGGGCGCTATAGACCATTTTCGAGTGTTGTAAGTCCATTTCGTGATCTGAAGGTAAATAGTGCCGAAAAGTGTTTGTTAGGCTCAATGGGCGCTATAGAGCATTTGGGAGTGTTGTTAGTCAATTTCGTGATCTAAAGGTAAATAGTGCGAAAAAGTGTTTGTTTGGCTCAATGTGCGCTATAGACCATTTTGGAGTGTTGGAAGTCCATTTCGTGATCTGACGGTAAAAAGTGCCGAAAAGTGTTTGTTTGGCTCAATGGGCGCTATAGAGCATTTGGGAGTGTTGTTAGTCAATTTCGTGATCTAAAGGTAAATAGTGCCGAAAAGTGTTTGTTAGGCTCAATGGGCGCTTTAGAGCATTTGGGAGTGTTGTAAATCCATTTCGTGATCTGAAGGTAAATAGTGCGAAAAAGTGTTTGTTTGGCTCAATGTGCGCTATAGACCATTTTGGAGTGTTGGAAGTCCATTTCGTGATCTGACGGTAAAAAGTGCCGAAAAGTGTTTGTTTGGCTCAATGGGCGCTATAGAGCATTTGGGAGTGTTGTTAGTCAATTTCGTAATCTGAAGGTAAAAAGTGCCGAAAAGTGCTTGTTAGGCTCAATGTGCGCTATAGACCATTTGGGAGTGTTGTAAATCCATTTTGTGATCTGAATGTAAAAAGTGCCGAAAAGTGTTTGTTAGGCTAAATGGACGCTATAGAGCATTTGGGAGTGTTGTAAGTCCATTTCGTGATCTGAAGGTAAATAGTGCCAAAAAGTGTGTGTTAGGCTCAATGGGCGCTATAGACCATTTGGGAGTGTTGTAAGTCCGTTTCGTGATCTGACGTTAAAAAGTGCCGAAAAGTGTTTCTTAGGCTCAATGGGCGCTATAGAGCATTTGGGAGTGTTGTTTGTCAATTTCGTGATCTGAAGGTAAAAAGTGCCGAAAAGTGTTTGTTAGGCTCAATTGGGCGCTATAGAGCATTTGGGAGTGTTGTAAGTCCATTTCGTGATCTGACGTTAAAAAGTGCCGAAAAGTGTTTCTTAGGCTCAATGGGCGCTATAGACCATATTCGAGTGTTGTAAGTCCATTTCGTGATCTGAAGGTAAATAGTGCCAAAAAGTGTTTGTTAGGCTCAATGGGCGCTATAGACCATTTGGGAGTGTTGTAAGTCCGTTTCGTGATCTGACGTTAAAAAGTGCCGAAAAGTGTTTCTTAGGCTCAATGGGCGCTATAGAGCATTTGGGAGTGTTGTTAGTCAATTTCGTGATCTGAAGGTAAAAAGTGCCGAAAAGTGTTTGTTAGGCTCAATTGGGCGCTATAGAGCATTTGGGAGTGTTGTAAGTCCATTTCGTGATCTGAAGGTAAAGAGTGCCAAAAAGTGTTTGTTAGGCTCAATGGGCGCTATAGACCATTTGGGAGTGTTGTAAGTCCGTTTCGTGATCTGACGTTAAAAAGTGCCAAAAAGTGTTTGTTAGGCTCAATGGGCGCTATAGAGCATTTGGGAGTGTTGTAAGTCCCTTTCGTGATCTGAAGGTAAATAGTGGCAAAAAGTGTCCGTTTCGTGATCTGACGTTAAAAAGTGCCGAAAAGTGTTTCTTAGGCTCAATGGGCGCTATAGACCATTTTCGAGTGTTGTAAGTCCATTTCGTGATCTGAAGGTAAATAGTGCCGAAAAGTGTTTGTTAGGCTCAATGGGCGCTATAGAGCATTTGGGAGTGTTGTTAGTCAATTTCGTGATCTAAAGGTAAATAGTGCGAAAAAGTGTTTGTTTGGCTCAATGTGCGCTATAGACCATTTTGGAGTGTTGGAAGTCCATTTCGTGATCTGACGGTAAATAGTGCCAAAAAGTGTTTGTTAGGCTCAATGGGCGCTATAGACCATTTGGGAGTGTTGTAAGTCCGTTTCGTGATCTGACGTTAAAAAGTGCCGAAAAGTGTTTCTTAGGCTCAATGGGCGCTATAGAGCATTTGGGAGTGTTGTAAGTCCCTTTCGTGATCTGAAGGTAAATAGTGGCAAAAAGTGTCCGTTTCGTGATCTGACGTTAAAAAGTGCCGAAAAGTGTTTCTTAGGCTCAATGGGCGCTATAGACCATTTTCGAGTGTTGTAAGTCCATTTCGTGATCTGAAGGTAAATAGTGCCGAAAAGTGTTTGTTAGGCTCAATGGGCGCTATAGAGCATTTGGGAGTGTTGTTAGTCAATTTCGTGATCTAAAGGTAAATAGTGCGAAAAAGTGTTTGTTTGGCTCAATGTGCGCTATAGACCATTTTGGAGTGTTGGAAGTCCATTTCGTGATCTGACGGTAAAAAGTGCCGAAAGGTGTTTGTTTGGCTCAATGGGCGCTATAGAGCATTTGGGAGTGTTGTTAGTCAATTTCGTGATCTAAAGGTAAATAGTGCCGAAAAGTGTTTGTTAGGCTCAATGGGCGCTTTAGAGCATTTGGGAGTGTTGTAAATCCATTTCGTGATCTGAAGGTAAATAGTGCGAAAAAGTGTTTGTTTGGCTCAATGTGCGCTATAGACCATTTTGGAGTGTTGGAAGTCCATTTCGTGATCTGACGGTAAAAAGTGCCGAAAAGTGTTTGTTTGGCTCAATGGGCGCTATAGAGCATTTGGGAGTGTTGTTAGTCAATTTCGTAATCTGAAGGTAAAAAGTGCCGAAAAGTGCTTGTTAGGCTCAATGGGCGCTATAGACCATTTGGGAGTGTTGTAAATCCATTTTGTGATCTGAATGTAAAAAGTGCCGAAAAGTGTTTGTTAGGCTAAATGGACGCTATAGAGCATTTGGGAGTGTTGTAAGTCCATTTCGTGATCTGAAGGTAAATAGTGCCAAAAAGTGTGTGTTAGGCTCAATGGGCGCTATAGACCATTTGGGAGTGTTGTAAGTCCGTTTCGTGATCTGACGTTAAAAAGTGCCGAAAAGTGTTTCTTAGGCTCAATGGGCGCTATAGAGCATTTGGGAGTGTTGTTTGTCAATTTCGTGATCTGAAGGTAAAAAGTGCCGAAAAGTGTTTGTTAGGCTCAATTGGGCGCTATAGAGCATTTGGGAGTGTTGTAAGTCCATTTCGTGATCTGACGTTAAAAAGTGCCGAAAAGTGTTTCTTAGGCTCAATGGGCGCTATAGACAATATTCGAGTGTTGTAAGTCCATTTCGTGATCTGAAGGTAAATAGTGCCAAAAAGTGTTTGTTAGGCTCAATGGGCGCTATAGACCATTTGGGAGTGTTGTAAGTCCGTTTCGTGATCTGACGTTAAAAAGTGCCGAAAAGTGTTTCTTAGGCTCAATGGGCGCTATAGAGCATTTGGGAGTGTTGTTAGTCAATTTCGTGATCTGAAGGTAAAAAGTGCCGAAAAGTGTTTGTTAGGCTCAATTGGGCGCTATAGAGCATTTGGGAGTGTTGTAAGTCCATTTCGTGATCTGAAGGTAAAGAGTGCCAAAAAGTGTTTGTTAGGCTCAATGGGCGCTATAGACCATTTGGGAGTGTTGTAAGTCCGTTTCGTGATCTGACGTTAAAAAGTGCCGAAAAGTGTTTCTTAGGCTCAATGGGCGCTATAGACCATATTCGAGTGTTGTAAGTCCATTTCGTGATCTGAAGGTAAATAGTGCCGAAAAGTGTTTGTTAGGCTCAATGGGCGCTATAGAGCATTTGGGAGTGTTGTTAGTCAATTTCGTGATCTAAAGGTAAATAGTGCCGAAAAGTGTTTGTTAGGCTCAATGGTCGCTATAAAGCATTTGGGAGTGTTGTTACTCAATTTCGTGATCTAAAGGTAAATAGTGCCGAAAAGTGTTTGTTAGGCTCAATGGGCGCTATAGAGCATTTGGGAGTGTTGTAAGTCCATTTCGTAATCTGAAGGTAACAAGTGCCGAAAAGTGTTTGTTAGGCTCAATGGGCGCTATAGAGCATTTGGGAGTGTTGTAAGTCCATTTCGTGATCTGAAGGTAAATAGTGCCAAAAAGTGTTTGTTTGGCTCAATGTGCGCTATAGACCATTTTGGAGTGTTGGAAGTCCATTTCGTGATCTGACGGTAAAAAGTGCCGAAAAGTGTTTGTTTGGCTCAATGGGCGCTATAGAGCATTTGGGAGTGTTGTTAGTCAATTTTGTGATCTGAAGGTAAATAGTGCCGAAAAGTGTTTGTTAGGCTAAATGGACGCTATAGAGCATTTGGGAGTGTTGTAAATCCATTTTGTGATCTGAAGGTAACAAGTGCCGAAAAGTGTTTGTTAGGCTAAATGGACGCTATAGAGCATTTGGGAGTGTTGTAAGTCCATTTCGTGATCTGAAGGTAAATAGTGCCAAAAAGTGTTTGTTAGGCTCAATGGGCGCTATAGACCATTTGGGAGTGTTGTAAGTCCGTTTCGTGATCTGACGTTAAAAAGTGCCGAAAAGTGTTTCTTAGGCTCAATGGGCGCTATAGAGCATTTGGGAGTGTTGTTAGTCAATTTCGTGATCTGAAGGTAAAAAGTGCCGAAAAGTGTTTGTTAGGCTCAATGGGCGCTATAGAGCATTTGGGAGTGTTGTAAGTCCATTTCGTGATCTGAAGGTAAATAGTGCCAAAAAGTGTCCGTTGCGTGATCTGACGTTAAAAAGTGCCGAAAAGTGTTTCTTAGGCTCAATGGGCGCTAAAGACCATTTTCGAGTGTTGTAAGTCCATTTCGTGATTTGAAGGTAAATAGTGCCGAAAAGTGTTTGTTAGGCTCAATGGGCGCTATAGAGCATTTGGGAGTGTTGTTAGTCAATTTCGTGATCTGAAGGTAAATAGTGGCAAAAAGTGTCCGTTTCGTGATCTGACGTTAAAAAGTGCCGAAAAGTGTTTCTTAGGCTCAATGGGCGCTAAAGACCATTTTCGAGTGTTGTAAGTCCATTTCGTGATTTGAAGGTAAATAGTGCCGAAAAGTGTTTGTTAGGCTCAATGGGCGCTATAGAGCATTTGGGAGTGTTGTAAGTCCCTTTCGTGATCTGAAGGTAAATAGTGGCAAAAAGTGTCCGTTTCGTGATCTGACGTTAAAAAGTGCCGAAAAGTGTTTGTTAGGCTCAATGGGCGCTATAGACCATTTGGGAGTGTTGTAAGTCCATTTCGTGATCTGAAGGTAAATAGTGCCAAAAAGTGTTTGTTAGGCTCAATGGGCGCTATAGAGCATTTGGGAGTGTTGTTAGTCAATTTCGTGATCTAAAGGTAAATAGTGCCGAAAAGTGTTTGTTAGGCTCAATGGGCGCTATAGAGCATTTGGGAGTGTTGTAAATCCATTTCGTGATCTGAAGGTAAATAGTGCCAAAAAGTGTTTGTTTGGCTCAATGTGCGCTACAGACCATTTTGGGGTGTTGGAAGTCCATTTCGTGATCTGACGGTAAAAAGTGCCGAAAAGTGTTTGTTTGGCTCAATGGGCGCTATAGAGCATTTGGGAGTGTTGTAAATCCATTTTGTGATCTGAAGGTAAATAGTGGCAAAAAGTGTCCGTTTCGTGATCTGACGTTAAAAAGTGCCGAAAAGTGTTTCTTAGGCTCAATGGGCGCTATAGACCATTTTCGAGTGTTGTAAGTCCATTTCGTGATCTGAAGGTAAATAGTGCCGAAAAGTGTTTGTTAGGCTCAATGGGCGCTATAGAGCATTTGGGAGTGTTGTAAATCCATTTCGTGATCTGAAGGTAAATAGTGCCAAAAAGTGTTTGTTTGGCTCAATGTGCGCTACAGACCATTTTGGGGTGTTGGAAGTCCATTTCGTGATCTGACGGTAAAAAGTGCCGAAAAGTGTTTGTTTGGCTCAATGGGCGCTATAGAGCATTTGGGAGTGTTGTTAGTCAATTTCGTGATCTGAAGGTAAAAAGTGCCGAAAAGTGTTTGTTAGGCTCAATGGGCGCTATAGACCATTTGGGAGTGTTGTAAATCCATTTTGTGATCTGAAGGTAAATAGTGCCGAAAAGTGTTTGTTAGGCTAAATGGACGCTATAGAGCATTTGGGAGTGTTGTAAGTCCATTTCGTGATCTGAAGGTAAATAGTGCCAAAAAGTGTTTGTTAGGCTCAATGGGCGCTATAGACCATTTGGGAGTGTTGTAAGTCCGTTTCGTGATCTGACGTTAAAAAGTGCCGAAAAGTGTTTCTTAGGCTCAATGGGCGCTATAGACCATTTTCGAGTGTTGTAAGTCCATTTCGTGATCTGAAGGTAAATAGTGCCGAAAAGTGTTTGTTAGGCTCAATGGGCGCAATAGAGCATTTGGGAGTGTTGTTAGTCAATTTCGTGATCTAAAGGTAAATAGTGCCAAAAAGTGTTTGTTAGGCTCAATGGGCGCTATAGAGCATTTGGGGGTGTTGTAAATCCATTTCGTGATCTGAAGGTAAATAGTGCGAAAAAGTGTTTGTTTGGCTCAATGTGCGCTATAGACCATTTTGGAGTGTTGGAAGTCCATTTCGTGATCTGGCGGTAAAAAGTGCCGAAAAGTGTTTGTTTGGCTCAATGGGCGCTATAGAGCATTTGGGAGTGTTGTAAATCCATTTTGTGATCTGAATGTAAAAAGTGCCGAAAAGTGTTTGTTAGGCTAAATGGACGCTATAGAGCATTTGGGAGTGTTGTAAGTCCATTTCGTGATCGGAAGGTAAATAGTGCCAAAAAGTGTTTGTTAGGCTCAATGGGCGCTATAGACCATTTGGGAGTGTTGTAAGTCCGTTTCGTGATCTGACGTTAAAAAGTGCCGAAAAGTGTTTCTTAGGCTCAATGGGCGCTATAGAGCATTTGGGAGTATTGTTAGTCAATTTCGTGATCTGAAGGTAAATAGTGCCGAAAAGTGTTTGTTAGGCTCAATGGGCGCTATAGAGCATTTGGGAGTGTTGTTAGTCAATTTCGTGATCTAAAGGTAAATAGTGCCGAAAAGTGTTTGTTAGGCTCAATGGGCGCTATAGAGCATTTGGGAGTGTTGTAAATCCATTTCGTGATCTGAAGGTAAATAGTGCGAAAAAGTGTTTGTTTGGCTCAATGTGCGCTATAGACCATTTTGGAGTGTTGGAAGTCCATTTCGTGATCTGACGGTAAAAAGTGCCGAAAAGTGTTTGTTTGGCTCAATGGGCGCTATAGAGCATTTGGGAGTGTTGTTAGTCAATTTCGTAATCTGAAGGTAAATAGTGCCGAAAAGTGTTTGTTAGGCTCAATGGGCGCTATAGACCATTTGGGAGTGTTGTAAATCCATTTTGTGATCTGAAGGTAAATAGTGCCGAAAAGTGTTTGTTAGGCTAAATGGACGCTATAGAGCATTTGGGAGTGTTGTAAGTCCATTTCGTGATCTGAAGGTAAATAGTGCCAAAAAGTGTTTGTTAGGCTCAATGGGCGCTATAGACCATTTGGGAGTGTTGTAAGTCCGTTTCGTGATCTGACGTTAAAAAGTGCCGAAAAGTGTTTCTTAGGCTCAATGGGCGCTATAGAGCATTTGGGAGTGTTGTTAGTCAATTTCGTGATCTGAAGGTAAAAAGTGCCGAAAAGTGTTTGTTAGGCTCAATGGGCGCTATAGAGCATTTGGGAGTGTTGTAAGTCCATTTCGTGATCTGAAGGTAAATAGTGCCAAAAAGTGTTTGTTAGGCTCAATGGGCGCTATAGACCATTTTCGAGTGTTGTAAGTCCATTTCGTGATCTGAAGGTAAATAGTGCCGAAAAGTGTTTGTTAGGCTCAATGGGCGCAATAGAGCATTTGGGAGTGTTGTTAGTCAATTTCGTGATCTAAAGGTAAATAGTGCCAAAAAGTGTTTGTTAGGCTCAATGGGCGCTATAGAGCATTTGGGGGTGTTGTAAATCCATTTCGTGATCTGAAGGTAAATAGTGCGAAAAAGTGTTTGTTTGGCTCAATGTGCGCTATAGACCATTTTGGAGTGTTGGAAGTCCATTTCGTGATCTGACGGTAAAAAGTGCCGAAAAGTGTTTGTTTGGCTAAATGGACGCTATAGAGCATTTGGGAGTGTTGTAAGTCCATTTCGTGATCTGAAGGTAAATAGTGCCAAAAAGTGTTTGTTAGGCTCAATGGGCGCTATAGACCATTTGGGAGTGTTGTAAGTCCGTTTCGTGATCTGACGTTAAAAAGTGCCGAAAAGTGTTTCTTAGGCTCAATGGGCGCTATAGACCATTTTCGAGTGTTGTAAGTCCATTTCGTGATCTGAAGGTAAATAGTGCCGAAAAGTGTTTGTTAGGCTCAATGGGCGCTATAGAGCATTTGGGAGTGTTGTAAATCCATTTCGTGATCTGAAGGTAAATAGTGCCAAAAAGTGTTTGTTTGGCTCAATGTGCGCTACAGACCATTTTGGGGTGTTGGAAGTCCATTTCGTGATCTGACGGTAAAAAGTGCCGAAAAGTGTTTGTTTGGCTCAATGGGCGCTATAGAGCATTTGGGAGTGTTGTTAGTCAATTTCGTGATCTGAAGGTAAAAAGTGCCGAAAAGTGTTTGTTAGGCTCAATGGGCGCTATAGACCATTTGGGAGTGTTGTAAATCCATTTTGTGATCTGAAGGTAAATAGTGCCGAAAAGTGTTTGTTAGGCTAAATGGACGCTATAGAGCATTTGGGAGTGTTGTAAGTCCATTTCGTGATCTGAAGGTAAATAGTGCCAAAAAGTGTTTGTTAGGCTCAATGGGCGCTATAGACCATTTGGGAGTGTTGTAAGTCCGTTTCGTGATCTGACGTTAAAAAGTGCCGAAAAGTGTTTCTTAGGCTCAATGGGCGCTATAGAGCATTTGGGAGTGTTGTTAGTCAATTTCGTGATCTGAAGGTAAAAAGTGCCGAAAAGTGTTTGTTAGGCTCAATGGGCGCTATAGAGCATTTGGGAGTGTTGTAAGTCCATTTCGTGATCTGAAGGTAAATAGTGCCAAAAAGTGTTTGTTAGGCTCAATGGGCGCTATAGACCATTTTCGAGTGTTGTAAGTCCATTTCGTGATCTGAAGGTAAATAGTGCCGAAAAGTGTTTGTTAGGCTCAATGGGCGCAATAGAGCATTTGGGAGTGTTGTTAGTCAATTTCGTGATCTAAAGGTAAATAGTGCCAAAAAGTGTTTGTTAGGCTCAATGGGCGCTATAGAGCATTTGGGGGTGTTGTAAATCCATTTCGTGATCTGAAGGTAAATAGTGCGAAAAAGTGTTTGTTTGGCTCAATGTGCGCTATAGACCATTTTGGAGTGTTGGAAGTCCATTTCGTGATCTGACGGTAAAAAGTGCCGAAAAGTGTTTGTTTGGCTCAATGGGCGCTATAGAGCATTTGGGAGTGTTGTAAATCCATTTTGTGATCTGAATGTAAAAAGTGCCGAAAAGTGTTTGTTAGGCTAAATGGACGCTATAGAGCATTTGGGAGTGTTGTAAGTCCATTTCGTGATCTGAAGGTAAATAGTGCCAAAAAGTGTTTGTTAGGCTCAATGGGCGCTATAGACCATTTGGGAGTGTTGTAAGTCCGTTTCGTGATCTGACGTTAAAAAGTGCCGAAAAGTGTTTCTTAGGCTCAATGGGCGCTATAGAGCATTTGGGAGTGTTGTTAGTCAATTTCGTGATCTGAAGGTAAATAGTGCCGAAAAGTGTTTGTTAGGCTCAATGGGCGCTATAGAGCATTTGGGAGTGTTGTTAGTCAATTTCGTGATCTAAAGGTAAATAGTGCCGAAAAGTGTTTGTTAGGCTCAATGGGCGCTATAGAGCATTTGGGAGTGTTGTAAATCCATTTCGTGATCTGAAGGTAAATAGTGCGAAAAAGTGTTTGTTTGGCTCAATGTGCGCTATAGACCATTTTGGAGTGTTGGAAGTCCATTTCGTGATCTGACGGTAAAAAGTGCCGAAAAGTGTTTGTTTGGCTCAATGGGCGCTATAGAGCATTTGGGAGTGTTGTTAGTCAATTTCGTAATCTGAAGGTAAAAAGTGCCGAAAAGTGCTTGTTAGGCTCAATGGGCGCTATAGACCATTTGGGAGTGTTGTAAATCCATTTTGTGATCTGAATGTAAAAAGTGCCGAAAAGTGTTTGTTAGGCTAAATGGACGCTATAGAGCATTTGGGAGTGTTGTAAGTCCATTTCGTGATCTGAAGGTAAATAGTGCCGAAAAGTGTTTCTTAGGCTCAATGGGCGCTATAGAGCATTTGGGAGTGTTGTTAGTCAATTTCGTGATCTGAAGGTAAAAAGTGCCGAAAAGTGTTTGTTAGGCTCAATGGGCGCTATAGAGCATTTGGGAGTGTTGTAAGTCCATTTCGTGATCTGAAGGTAAATAGTGCCAAAAAGTGTTTGTTAGGCTCAATGGGCGCTATAGACCATTTTCGAGTGTTGTAAGTCCATTTCGTGATCTGAAGGTAAATAGTGCCGAAAAGTGTTTGTTAGGCTCAATGGGCGCAATAGAGCATTTGGGAGTGTTGTTAGTCAATTTCGTGATCTAAAGGTAAATAGTGCCAAAAAGTGTTTGTTAGGCTCAATGGGCGCTATAGAGCATTTGGGGGTGTTGTAAATCCATTTCGTGATCTGAAGGTAAATAGTGCGAAAAAGTGTTTGTTTGGCTCAATGTGCGCTATAGACCATTTTGGAGTGTTGGAAGTCCATTTCGTGATCTGACGGTAAAAAGTGCCGAAAAGTGTTTGTTTGGCTCAATGGGCGCTATAGAGCATTTGGGAGTGTTGTAAATCCATTTTGTGATCTGAATGTAAAAAGTGCCGAAAAGTGTTTGTTAGGCTAAATGGACGCTATAGAGCATTTGGGAGTGTTGTAAGTCCATTTCGTGATCTGAAGGTAAATAGTGCCAAAAAGTGTTTGTTAGGCTCAATGGGCGCTATAGACCATTTGGGAGTGTTGTAAGTCCGT
Organism: Crossaster papposus; assembly: GCA_037893245.1. Taxonomy (NCBI): domain Eukaryota; kingdom Metazoa; phylum Echinodermata; class Asteroidea; order Velatida; family Solasteridae; genus Crossaster; species Crossaster papposus. The sequence goes on along the minus strand of JBAIAA010000023.1, from coordinate 18,354 downwards.
TTCGTGATCTGACGTTAAAAAGTGCCGAAAAGTGTTTCTTAGGCTCAATGGGCGCTATAGAGCATTTGGGAGTGTTGTTAGTCAATTTCGTGATCTGAAGGTAAATAGTGCCGAAAAGTGTTTGTTAGGCTCAATGGGCGCTATAGAGCATTTGGGAGTGTTGTTAGTCAATTTCGTGATCTAAAGGTAAATAGTGCCGAAAAGTGTTTGTTAGGCTCAATGGGCGCTATAGAGCATTTGGGAGTGTTGTAAATCCATTTCGTGATCTGAAGGTAAATAGTGCGAAAAAGTGTTTGTTTGGCTCAATGTGCGCTATAGACCATTTTGGAGTGTTGGAAGTCCATTTCGTGATCTGACGGTAAAAAGTGCCGAAAAGTGTTTGTTTGGCTCAATGGGCGCTATAGAGCATTTGGGAGTGTTGTTAGTCAATTTCGTAATCTGAAGGTAAAAAGTGCCGAAAAGTGCTTGTTAGGCTCAATGGGCGCTATAGACCATTTGGGAGTGTTGTAAATCCATTTTGTGATCTGAATGTAAAAAGTGCCGAAAAGTGTTTGTTAGGCTAAATGGACGCTATAGAGCATTTGGGAGTGTTGTAAGTCCATTTCGTGATCTGAAGGTAAATAGTGCCGAAAAGTGTTTCTTAGGCTCAATGGGCGCTATAGAGCATTTGGGAGTGTTGTTAGTCAATTTCGTGATCTGAAGGTAAAAAGTGCCGAAAAGTGTTTGTTAGGCTCAATTGGGCGCTATAGAGCATTTGGGAGTGTTGTAAATCCATTTTGTGATCTGAATGTAAAAAGTGCCGAAAAGTGTTTGTTGGGCTAAATGGACGCTATAGAGCATTTGGGAGTGTTGTTAGTCAATTTCGTGATCTGAAGGTAAAAAGTGCCGAAAAGTGATTGTTAGGCTCAATTGGGCGCTATAGAGCATTTGGGAGTGTTGTAAATCCATTTTGTGATCTGAATGTAAAAAGTGCCGAAAAGTGTTTGTTGGGCTAAATGGACGCTATAGACCATTTGGGAGTGTTGTAAGTCCGTTTCGTGATCTGACGTTAACAAGTGCCGAAAAGTGTTTCTTAGGCTCAATGGGCGCTATAGAGCATTTGGGAGTGTTGTTAGTCAATTTCGTGATCTAAAGGTAAATAGTGCGAAAAAGTGTTTGTTTGGCTCAATGTGCGCTATAGACCATTTTGGAGTGTTGGAAGTCCATTTCGTGATCTGACGGTAAAAAGTGCCGAAAAGTGTTTGTTTGGCTCAATGGGCGCTATAGAGCATTTGGGAGTGTTGTTAGTCAATTTCGTAATCTAAAGGTAAAAAGTGCCGAAAAGTGCTTGTTAGGCTCAATGGGCGCTATAGACCATTTGGAAGTGTTGTAAATCCATTTTGTGATCTGAATGTAAAAAGTGCCGAAAAGTGTTTGTTAGGCTAAATGGACGCTATAGAGCATTTGGGAGTGTTGTAAGTCCATTTCGTGATCTGAAGGTAAATAGTGCCAAAAAGTGTTTGTTAGGCTCAATGGGCGCTATAGACCATTTGGGAGTGTTGTAAGTCCGTTTCGTGATCTGACGTTAAAAAGTGCCGAAAAGTGTTTCTTAGGCTCAATGGGCGCTATAGAGCATTTGGGAGTGTTGTTAGTCAATTTCGTGATCTGAAGGTAAATAGTGCCGAAAAGTGTTTGTTAGGCTCAATGGGCGCTATAGAGCATTTGGGAGTGTTGTTAGTCAATTTCGTGATCTAAAGGTAAATAGTGCCGAAAAGTGTTTGTTAGGCTCAATGGGCGCTATAGAGCATTTGGGAGTGTTGTAAATCCATTTCGTGATCTGAAGGTAAATAGTGCGAAAAAGTGTTTGTTTGGCTCAATGTGCGCTATAGACCATTTTGGAGTGTTGGAAGTCCATTTCGTGATCTGACGGTAAAAAGTGCCGAAAAGTGTTTGTTTGGCTCAATGGGCGCTATAGAGCATTTGGGAGTGTTGTTAGTCAATTTCGTAATCTGAAGGTAAAAAGTGCCGAAAAGTGCTTGTTAGGCTCAATGGGCGCTATAGACCATTTGGGAGTGTTGTAAATCCATTTTGTGATCTGAATGTAAAAAGTGCCGAAAAGTGTTTGTTAGGCTAAATGGACGCTATAGAGCATTTGGGAGTGTTGTAAGTCCATTTCGTGATCTGAAGGTAAATAGTGCCGAAAAGTGTTTCTTAGGCTCAATGGGCGCTATAGAGCATTTGGGAGTGTTGTTAGTCAATTTCGTGATCTGAAGGTAAAAAGTGCCGAAAAGTGTTTGTTAGGCTCAATTGGGCGCTATAGAGCATTTGGGAGTGTTGTAAATCCATTTTGTGATCTGAATGTAAAAAGTGCCGAAAAGTGTTTGTTGGGCTAAATGGACGCTATAGAGCATTTGGGAGTGTTGTTAGTCAATTTCGTGATCTGAAGGTAAAAAGTGCCGAAAAGTGATTGTTAGGCTCAATTGGGCGCTATAGAGCATTTGGGAGTGTTGTAAATCCATTTTGTGATCTGAATGTAAAAAGTGCCGAAAAGTGTTTGTTGGGCTAAATGGACGCTATAGACCATTTGGGAGTGTTGTAAGTCCGTTTCGTGATCTGACGTTAACAAGTGCCGAAAAGTGTTTCTTAGGCTCAATGGGCGCTATAGAGCATTTGGGAGTGTTGTTAGTCAATTCCGTGATCTGAAGGTAAAAAGTGCCGAAAAGTGTTTGTTAGGCTCAATTGGGCGCTATAGAGCATTTGGGAGTGTTGTAAGTCCATTTCGTGATCTGAAGGTAAAGAGTGCCAAAAAGTGTTTGTTAGGCTCAATGGGCGCTATAGACCATTTGGGAGTGTTGTAAGTCCGTTTCGTGATCTGACGTTAAAAAGTGCCGAAAAGTGTTTCTTAGGCTCAATGGGCGCTATAGACCATATTCGAGTGTTGTAAGTCCATTTCGTGATCTGAAGGTAAATAGTGCCGAAAAGTGTTTGTTAGGCTCAATGGGCGCTATAGAGCATTTGGGAGTGTTGTAAGTCCGTTTCGTGATCTGACGTTAAAAAGTGCCGAAAAGTGTTTCTTAGGCTCAATGGGCGCTATAGAGCATTTGGGAGTGTTGTTAGTCAATTTCGTGATCTGAAGGTAAATAGTGCCGAAAAGTGTTTGTTAGGCTCAATGGGCGCTATAGAGCATTTGGGAGTGTTGTTAGTCAATTTCGTGATCTAAAGGTAAATAGTGCCGAAAAGTGTTTGTTAGGCTCAATGGGCGCTATAGAGCATTTGGGAGTGTTGTAAATCCATTTCGTGATCTGAAGGTAAATAGTGCGAAAAAGTGTTTGTTTGGCTCAATGTGCGCTATAGACCATTTTGGAGTGTTGGAAGTCCATTTCGTGATCTGACGGTAAAAAGTGCCGAAAAGTGTTTGTTTGGCTCAATGGGCGCTATAGAGCATTTGGGAGTGTTGTTAGTCAATTTCGTAATCTGAAGGTAAAAAGTGCCGAAAAGTGCTTGTTAGGCTCAATGGGCGCTATAGACCATTTGGGAGTGTTGTAAATCCATTTTGTGATCTGAATGTAAAAAGTGCCGAAAAGTGTTTGTTAGGCTAAATGGACGCTATAGAGCATTTGGGAGTGTTGTAAGTCCATTTCGTGATCTGAAGGTAAATAGTGCCGAAAAGTGTTTCTTAGGCTCAATGGGCGCTATAGAGCATTTGGGAGTGTTGTTAGTCAATTTCGTGATCTGAAGGTAAAAAGTGCCGAAAAGTGTTTGTTAGGCTCAATTGGGCGCTATAGAGCATTTGGGAGTGTTGTAAATCCATTTTGTGATCTGAATGTAAAAAGTGCCGAAAAGTGTTTGTTGGGCTAAATGGACGCTATAGAGCATTTGGGAGTGTTGTTAGTCAATTTCGTGATCTGAAGGTAAAAAGTGCCGAAAAGTGATTGTTAGGCTCAATTGGGCGCTATAGAGCATTTGGGAGTGTTGTAAATCCATTTTGTGATCTGAATGTAAAAAGTGCCGAAAAGTGTTTGTTGGGCTAAATGGACGCTATAGACCATTTGGGAGTGTTGTAAGTCCGTTTCGTGATCTGACGTTAACAAGTGCCGAAAAGTGTTTCTTAGGCTCAATGGGCGCTATAGAGCATTTGGGAGTGTTGTTAGTCAATTTCGTGATCTGAAGGTAAAAAGTGCCGAAAAGTGTTTGTTAGGCTCAATTGGGCGCTATAGAGCATTTGGGAGTGTTGTAAGTCCATTTCGTGATCTGAAGGTAAAGAGTGCCAAAAAGTGTTTGTTAGGCTCAATGGGCGCTATAGACCATTTGGGAGTGTTGTAAGTCCGTTTCGTGATCTGACGTTAAAAAGTGCCGAAAAGTGTTTCTTAGGCTCAATGGGCGCTATAGACCATATTCGAGTGTTGTAAGTCCATTTCGTGATCTGAAGGTAAATAGTGCCGAAAAGTGTTTGTTAGGCTCAATGGGCGCTATAGAGCATTTGGGAGTGTTGTTAGTCAATTTCGTGATCTAAAGGTAAATAGTGCCGAAAAGTGTTTGTTAGGCTCAATGGGCGCTATAAAGCATTTGGGAGTGTTGTTACTCAATTTCGTGATCTAAAGGTAAATAGTGCCGAAAAGTGTTTGTTAGGCTCAATGGGCGCTATAGAGCATTTGGGAGTGTTGTAAGTCCATTTCGTAATCTAAAGGTAACAAGTGCCGAAAAGTGTTTGTTAGGCTCAATGGGCGCTATAGAGCATTTGGGAGTGTTGTAAGTCCATTTCGTGATCTGAAGGTAAATAGTGCCAAAAAGTGTTTGTTTGGTTCAATGTGCGCTATAGACCATTTTGGAGTGTTGGAAGTCCATTTCGTGATCTGACGGTAAAAAGTGCCGAAAAGTGTTTGTTTGGCTCAATGGGCGCTATAGAGCATTTGGGAGTGTTGTTAGTCAATTTTGTGATCTGAAGGTAAATAGTGCCGAAAAGTGTTTGTTAGGCTAAATGGACGCTATAGAGCATTTGGGAGTGTTGTAAGTCCATTTCGTGATCTGACGGTAAAAAGTGCCGAAAAGTGTTTGTTTGGCTCAATGGGCGCTATAGAGCATTTGGGAGTGTTGTTAGTCAATTTCGTGATCTGACGTTAAAAAGTGCCGAAAAGTGTTTCTTAGGCTCAATGGGCGCTATAGAGCATTTGGGAGTGTTGTTAGTCAATTTCGTGATCTGAAGGTAAATAGTGTCGAAAAGTGTTTGTTAGGCTCAATGGGCGCTATAGAGCATTTGGGAGTGTTGTAAGTCCATTTCGTAATCTGAAGGTAACAAGTGCCGAAAAGTGTTTGTTAGGCTCAATGGGCGCTATAGAGCATTTGGGAGTGTTGTAAGTTCATTTCGTGATCTGAAGGTAAATAGTGCCAAAAAGTGTTTGTTTGGCTCAATGTGCGCTATAGACCATTTTGGAGTGTTGGAAGTCCATTTCGTGATCTGACGGTAAAAAGTGCCGAAAAGTGTTTGTTTGGCTCAATGGGCGCTATAGAGCATTTGGGAGTGTTGTTAGTCAATTTTGTGATCTGAAGGTAAATAGTGCCGAAAAGTGTTTGTTAGGCTAAATGGACGCTATAGAGCATTTGGGAGTGTTGTAAGTCCATTTCGTGATCTGACGGTAAAAAGTGCCGAAAAGTGTTTGTTTGGCTCAATGGGCGCTATAGAGCATTTGGGAGTGTTGTTAGTCAATTTCGTGATCTGACGTTAAAAAGTGCCGAAAAGTGTTTCTTAGGCTCAATGGGCGCTATAGAGCATTTGGGAGTGTTGTTAGTCAATTTCGTGATCTGAAGGTAAAAAGTGCCGAAAAGTGTTTGTTAGGCTCAATTGGGCGCTATAGAGCATTTGGGAGTGTTGTAAGTCCATTTCGTGATCTGAAGGTAAAGAGTGCCAAAAAGTGTTTGTTAGGCTCAATGGGCGCTATAGAGCATTTGGGAGTGTTGTAAGTCCATTTCGTGATCTGAAGGTAAATAGTGCCAAAAAGTGTTTGTTAGGCTCAATGGGCGCTATAGACCATTTGGGAGTGTTGTAAGTCCGTTTCGTGATCTGACGTTAAAAAGTGCCGAAAAGTGTTTGTTAGGCTCAATGGGCGCTATAGAGCATTTGGGAGTGTTGTAAGTCCCTTTCGTGATCTGAAGGTAAATAGTGGCAAAAAGTGTCCGTTTCGTGATCTGACGTTAAAAAGTGCCGAAAAGTGTTTCTTAGGCTCAATGGGCGCTATAGACCATTTTCGAGTGTTGTAAGTCCATTTCGTGATCTGAAGGTAAATAGTGCCGAAAAGTGTTTGTTAGGCTCAATGGGCGCTATAGAGCATTTGGGAGTGTTGTTAGTCAATTTCGTGATCTAAAGGTAAATAGTGCCGAAAAGTGTTTGTTAGGCTCAATGGGCGCTATAGAGCATTTGGGAGTGTTGTAAATCCATTTCGTGATCTGAAGGTAAATAGTGCGAAAAAGTGTTTGTTTGGCTCAATGTGCGCTATAGACCATTTTGGAGTGTTGGAAGTCCATTTCGTGATCTGACGGTAAAAAGTGCCGAAAAGTGTTTGTTTGGCTCAATGGGCGCTATAGAGCATTTGGGAGTGTTGTTAGTCAATTTCGTAATCTGAAGGTAAAAAGTGCCGAAAAGTGCTTCTTAGGCTCAATGGGCGCTATAGACCATTTGGGAGTGTTGTAAATCCATTTTGTGATCTGAATGTAAATAGTGCCAAAAAGTGTTTGTTAGGCTCAATGGGCGCTATAGACCATTTGGGAGTGTTGTAAGTCCGTTTCGTGATCTGACGTTAAAAAGTGCCGAAAAGTGTTTCTTAGGCTCAATGGGCGCTATAGAGCATTTGGGAGTGTTGTTAGTCAATTTCGTGATCTGAAGGTAAAAAGTGCCGAAAAGTGTTTGTTAGGCTCAATTGGGCGCTATAGAGCATTTGGGAGTGTTGTAAGTCCGTTTCGTGATCTGACGTTAAAAAGTGCCGAAAAGTGTTTCTTAGGCTCAATGGGCGCTATAGACCATATTCGAGTGTTGTAAGTCCATTTCGTGATCTGAAGGTAAATAGTGCCGAAAAGTGTTTGTTAGGCTCAATGGGCGCTATAGAGCATTTGGGAGTGTTGTTAGTCAATTTCGTGATCTAAAGGTAAATAGTCCCGAAAAGTGTTTGTTAGGCTCAATGGGCGCTATAAAGCATTTGGGAGTGTTGTTACTCAATTTCGTGATCTAAAGGTAAATAGTGCCGAAAAGTGTTTGTTAGGCTCAATGGGCGCTATAGAGCATTTGGGAGTGTTGTAAGTCCATTTCGTAATCTGAAGGTAACAAGTGCCGAAAAGTGTTTGTTAGGCTCAATGGGCGCTATAGAGCATTTGGGAGTGTTGTAAGTCCATTTCGTGATCTGAAGGTAAATAGTGCCAAAAAGTGTTTGTTTGGCTCAATGTGCGCTATAGACCATTTTGGAGTGTTGGAAGTCCATTTCGTGATCTGACGGTAAAAAGTGCCGAAAAGTGTTTGTTTGGCTCAATGGGCGCTATAGAGCATTTGGGAGTGTTGTTAGTCAATTTTGTGATCTGAAGGTAAATAGTGCCGAAAAGTGTTTGTTAGGCTAAATGGACGCTATAGAGCATTTGGGAGTGTTGTAAATCCATTTTGTGATCTGAAGGTAAAAAGTGCCGAAAAGTGTTTGTTAGGCTAAATGGACGCTATAGAGCATTTGGGAGTGTTGTAAGTCCATTTCGTGATCTGAAGGTAAATAGTGCCAAAAAGTGTTTGTTTGGCTCAATGTGCGCTATAGACCATTTTGGAGTGTTGGAAGTCCATTTCGTGATCTGACGGTAAAAAGTGCCGAAAAGTGTTTGTTTGGCTCAATGGGCGCTATAGAGCATTTGGGAGTGTTGTTAGTCAATTTTGTGATCTGAAGGTAAATAGTGCCGAAAAGTGTTTGTTAGGCTAAATGGACGCTATAGAGCATTTGGGAGTGTTGTAAATCCATTTTGTGATCTGAAGGTAAAAAGTGCCGAAAAGTGTTTGTTAGGCTAAATGGACGCTATAGAGCATTTGCGAGTGTTGTAAGTCCATTTCGTGATCTGAAGGTAAATAGTGCCAAAAAGTGTTTGTTAGGCTCAATGGGCGCTATAGACCATTTGGGAGTGTTGTAAGTCCGTTTCGTGATCTGACGTTAAAAAGTGCCGAAAAGTGTTTCTTAGGCTCAATGGGCGCTATAGAGCATTTGGGAGTGTTGTTAGTCAATTTCGTGATCTGAAGGTAAAAAGTGCCGAAAAGTGTTTGTTAGGCTCAATGGGCGCTATAGAGCATTTGGGAGTGTTGTAAGTCCATTTCGTGATCTGAAGGTAAATAGTGCCAAAAAGTGTTTGTTTGGCTCAATGTGCGCTATAGACCATTTTGGAGTGTTGGAAGTCCATTTCGTGATCTGACGGTAAAAAGTGCCGAAAAGTGTTTGTTTGGCTCAATGGGCGCTATAGAGCATTTGGGAGTGTTGTTAGTCAATTTTGTGATCTGAAGGTAAATAGTGCCGAAAAGTGTTTGTTAGGCTAAATGGACGCTATAGAGCATTTGGGAGTGTTGTAAATCCATTTTGTGATCTGAAGGTAAAAAGTGCCGAAAAGTGTTTGTTAGGCTAAATGGACGCTATAGAGCATTTGGGAGTGTTGTAAGTCCATTTCGTGATCTGAAGGTAAATAGTGCCAACAAGTGTTTGTTAGGCTCAATGGGCGCTATAGACCATTTGGGAGTGTTTGTAAGTCCGTTTCGTGATCTGACGTTAAAAAGTGCCGAAAAGTGTTTCTTAGGCTCAATGGGCGCTATAGAGCATTTGGGAGTGTTGTTAGTCAATTTCGTGATCTGAAGGTAAAAAGTGCCGAAAAGTGTTTGTTAGGCTCAATGGGCGCTATAGAGCATTTGGGAGTGTTGTTAGTCAATTTCGTGATCTGAAGGTAAATAGTGGCAAAAAGTGTCCGTTTCGTGATCTGACGTTAAAAAGTGCCGAAAAGTGTTTCTTAGGCTCAATGGGCGCTAAAGACCATTTTCGAGTGTTGTAAGTCCATTTCGTGATTTGAAGGTAAATAGTGCCGAAAAGTGTTTGTTAGGCTCAATGGGCGCTATAGAGCATTTGGGAGTGTTGTAAGTCCCTTTCGTGATCTGAAGGTAAATAGTGGCAAAAAGTGTCCGTTTCGTGATCTGACGTTAAAAAGTGCTGAAAAGTGTTTGTTAGGCTCAATGGGCGCTATAGACCATTTGGGAGTGTTGTAAGTCCATTTCGTGATCTGAAGGTAAATAGTGCCAAAAAGTGTTTGTTAGGCTCAATGGGCGCTATAGAGCATTTGGGAGTGTTGTTAGTCAATTTCGTGATCTAAAGGTAAATAGTGCCGAAAAGTGTTTGTTAGGCTCAATGGGCGCTATAGAGCATTTGGGAGTGTTGTAAGTCCATTTCGTAATCTGAAGGTAACAAGTGCCGAAAAGTGTTTGTTAGGCTCAATGGGCGCTATAGAGCATTTGGGAGTGTTGTAAGTCCATTTCGTGATCTGAAGGTAAATAGTGCCAAAAAGTGTTTGTTTGGCTCAATGTGCGCTATAGACCATTTTGGAGTGTTGGAAGTCCATTTCGTGATCTGACGGTAAAAAGTGCCGAAAAGTGTTTGTTTGGCTCAATGGGCGCTATAGAGCATTTGGGAGTGTTGTTAGTCAATTTCGTGATCTGAAGGTAAAAAGTGCCGAAAAGTGTTTGTTAGGCTCAATTGGGCGCTATAGAGCATTTGGGAGTGTTGTAAGTCCGTTTCGTGATCTGACGTTAAAAAGTGCCGAAAAGTGTTTCTTAGGCTCAATGGGCGCTATAGACCATATTCGAGTGTTGTAAGTCCATTTCGTGATCTGAAGGTAAATAGTGCCGAAAAGTGTTTGTTAGGCTCAATGGGCGCTATAGAGCATTTGGGAGTGTTGTTAGTCAATTTCGTGATCTAAAGGTAAATAGTCCCGAAAAGTGTTTGTTAGGCTCAATGGGCGCTATAAAGCATTTGGGAGTGTTGTTACTCAATTTCGTGATCTAAAGGTAAATAGTGCCGAAAAGTGTTTGTTAGGCTCAATGGGCGCTATAGAGCATTTGGGAGTGTTGTAAGTCCATTTCGTAATCTGAAGGTAACAAGTGCCGAAAAGTGTTTGTTAGGCTCAATGGGCGCTATAGAGCATTGGGGAGTGTTGTAAGTCCATTTCGTGATCTGAAGGTAAATAGTGCCAAAAAGTGTTTGTTTGGCTCAATGTGCGCTATAGACCATTTTGGAGTGTTGGAAGTCCATTTCGTGATCTGACGGTAAAAAGTGCCGAAAAGTGTTTGTTTGGCTCAATGGGCGCTATAGAGCATTTGGGAGTGTTGTTAGTCAATTTTGTGATCTGAAGGTAAATAGTGCCGAAAAGTGTTTGTTAGGCTAAATGGACGCTATAGAGCATTTGGGAGTGTTGTAAATCCATTTTGTGATCTGAAGGTAAAAAGTGCCGAAAAGTGTTTGTTAGGCTAAATGGACGCTATAGAGCATTTGGGAGTGTTGTAAGTCCATTTCGTGATCTGAAGGTAAATAGTGCCAAAAAGTGTTTGTTTGGCTCAATGTGCGCTATAGACCATTTTGGAGTGTTGGAAGTCCATTTCGTGATCTGACGGTAAAAAGTGCCGAAAAGTGTTTGTTTGGCTCAATGGGCGCTATAGAGCATTTGGGAGTGTTGTTAGTCAATTTTGTGATCTGAAGGTAAATAGTGCCGAAAAGTGTTTGTTAGGCTAAATGGACGCTATAGAGCATTTGGGAGTGTTGTAAATCCATTTTGTGATCTGAAGGTAAAAAGTGTCGAAAAGTGTTTGTTAGGCTAAATGGACGCTATAGAGCATTTGCGAGTGTTGTAAGTCCATTTCGTGATCTGAAGGTAAATAGTGCCAAAAAGTGTTTGTTAGGCTCAATGGGCGCTATAGACCATTTGGGAGTGTTGTAAGTCCGTTTCGTGATCTGACGTTAAAAAGTGCCGAAAAGTGTTTCTTAGGCTCAATGGGCGCTATAGAGCATTTGGGAGTGTTGTTAGTCAATTTCGTGATCTGAAGGTAAAAAGTGCCGAAAAGTGTTTGTTAGGCTCAATGGGCGCTATAGAGCATTTGGGAGTGTTGTAAGTCCATTTCGTGATCTGAAGGTAAATAGTGCCAAAAAGTGTTTGTTTGGCTCAATGTGCGCTATAGACCATTTTAGAGTGTTGGAAGTCCATTTCGTGATCTGACGGTAAAAAGTGCCGAAAAGTGTTTGTTTGGCTCAATGGGCGCTATAGAGCATTTGGGAGTGTTGTTAGTCAATTTTGTGATCTGAAGGTAAATAGTGCCGAAAAGTGTTTGTTAGGCTAAATGGACGCTATAGAGCATTTGGGAGTGTTGTAAATCCATTTTGTGATCTGAAGGTAAAAAGTGCCGAAAAGTGTTTGTTAGGCTAAATGGACGCTATAGAGCATTTGGGAGTGTTGTAAGTCCATTTCGTGATCTGAAGGTAAATAGTGCCAACAAGTGTTTGTTAGGCTCAATGGGCGCTATAGACCATTTGGGAGTGTTTGTAAGTCCGTTTCGTGATCTGACGTTAAAAAGTGCCGAAAAGTGTTTCTTAGGCTCAATGGGCGCTATAGAGCATTTGGGAGTGTTGTTAGTCAATTTCGTGATCTGAAGGTAAAAAGTGCCGAAAAGTGTTTGTTAGGCTCAATGGGCGCTATAGAGCATTTGGGAGTGTTGTAAGTCCATTTCGTGATCTGAAGGTAAATAGTGCCAAAAAGTGTCCGTTTCGTGATCTGACGTTAAAAAGTGCCGAAAAGTGTTTCTTAGGCTCAATGGGCGCTAAAGACCATTTTCGAGTGTTGTAAGTCCATTTCGTGATTTAAAGGTAAATAGTGCCGAAAAGTGTTTGTTAGGCTCAATGGGCGCTATAGAGCATTTGGGAGTGTTGTTAGTCAATTTCGTGATCTGAAGGTAAATAGTGGCAAAAAGTGTCCGTTTCGTGATCTGACGTTAAAAAGTGCCGAAAAGTGTTTCTTAGGCTCAATGGGCGCTAAAGACCATTTTCGAGTGTTGTAAGTCCATTTCGTGATTTGAAGGTAAATAGTGCCGAAAAGTGTTTGTTAGGCTCAATGGGCGCTATAGAGCATTTGGGAGTGTTGTAAGTCCCTTTCGTGATCTGAAGGTAAATAGTGGCAAAAAGTGTCCGTTTCGTGATCTGACGTTAAAAAGTGCCGAAAAGTGTTTGTTAGGCTCAATGGGCGCTATAGACCATTTGGGAGTGTTGTAAGTCCATTTCGTGATCTGAAGGTAAATAGTGCCAAAAAGTGTTTGTTAGGCTCAATGGGCGCTATAGAGCATTTGGGAGTGTTGTTAGTCAATTTCGTGATCTAAAGGTAAATAGTGCCGAAAAGTGTTTGTTAGGCTCAATGGGCGCTATAGAGCATTTGGGAGTGTTGTAAGTCCATTTCGTAATCTGAAGGTAACAAGTGCCGAAAAGTGTTTGTTAGGCTCAATGGGCGCTATAGAGCATTTGGGAGTGTTGTAAGTCCATTTCGTGATCTGAAGGTAAATAGTGCCAAAAAGTGTTTGTTTGGCTCAATGTGCGCTATAGACCATTTTGGAGTGTTGGAAGTCCATTTCGTGATCTGACGGTAAAAAGTGCCGAAAAGTGTTTGTTTGGCTCAATGGGCGCTATAGAGCATTTGGGAGTGTTGTTAGTCAATTTTGTGATCTGAAGGTAAATAGTGCCGAAAAGTGTTTGTTAGGCTAAATGGACGCTATAGAGCATTTGGGAGTGTTGTAAATCCATTTTGTGATCTGAAGGTAAAAAGTGCCGAAAAGTGTTTGTTAGGCTAAATGGACGCTATAGAGCATTTGGGAGTGTTGTAAGTCCATTTCGTGATCTGAAGGTAAATAGTGCCAAAAAGTGTTTGTTTGGCTCAATGTGCGCTATAGACCATTTTGGAGTGTTGGAAGTCCATTTCGTGATCTGACGGTAAAAAGTGCCGAAAAGTGTTTGTTTGGCTCAATGGGCGCTATAGAGCATTTGGGAGTGTTGTTAGTCAATTTTGTGATCTGAAGGTAAATAGTGCCGAAAAGTGTTTGTTAGGCTAAATGGACGCTATAGAGCATTTGGGAGTGTTGTAAATCCATTTTGTGATCTGAAGGTAAAAAGTGCCGAAAAGTGTTTGTTAGGCTAAATGGACGCTATAGAGCATTTGCGAGTGTTGTAAGTCCATTTCGTGATCTGAAGGTAAATAGTGCCAAAAAGTGTTTGTTAGGCTCAATGGGCGCTATAGACCATTTGGGAGTGTTGTAAGTCCGTTTCGTGATCTGACGTTAAAAAGTGCCGAAAAGTGTTTCTTAGGCTCAATGGGCGCTATAGAGCATTTGGGAGTGTTGTTAGTCAATTTCGTGATCTGAAGGTAAAAAGTGCCGAAAAGTGTTTGTTAGGCTCAATGGGCGCTATAGAGCATTTGGGAGTGTTGTAAGTCCATTTCGTGATCTGAAGGTAAATAGTGCCAAAAAGTGTTTGTTTGGCTCAATGTGCGCTATAGACCATTTTGGAGTGTTGGAAGTCCATTTCGTGATCTGACGGTAAAAAGTGCCGAAAAGTGTTTGTTTGGCTCAATGGGCGCTATAGAGCATTTGGGAGTGTTGTTAGTCAATTTTGTGATCTGAAGGTAAATAGTGCCGAAAAGTGTTTGTTAGGCTAAATGGACGCTATAGAGCATTTGGGAGTGTTGTAAATCCATTTTGTGATCTGAAGGTAAAAAGTGCCGAAAAGTGTTTGTTAGGCTAAATGGACGCTATAGAGCATTTGGGAGTGTTGTAAGTCCATTTCGTGATCTGAAGGTAAATAGTGCCAACAAGTGTTTGTTAGGCTCAATGGGCGCTATAGACCATTTGGGAGTGTTTGTAAGTCCGTTTCGTGATCTGACGTTAAAAAGTGCCGAAAAGTGTTTCTTAGGCTCAATGGGCGCTATAGAGCATTTGGGAGTGTTGTTAGTCAATTTCGTGATCTGAAGGTAAAAAGTGCCGAAAAGTGTTTGTTAGGCTCAATGGGCGCTATAGAGCATTTGGGAGTGTTGTAAGTCCATTTCGTGATCTGAAGGTAAATAGTGCCAAAAAGTGTCCGTTTCGTGATCTGACGTTAAAAAGTGCCGAAAAGTGTTTCTTAGGCTCAATGGGCGCTAAAGACCATTTTCGAGTGTTGTAAGTCCATTTCGTGATTTAAAGGTAAATAGTGCCGAAAAGTGTTTGTTAGGCTCAATGGGCGCTATAGAGCATTTGGGAGTGTTGTTAGTCAATTTCGTGATCTGAAGGTAAATAGTGGCAAAAAGTGTCCGTTTCGTGATCTGACGTTAAAAAGTGCCGAAAAGTGTTTCTTAGGCTCAATGGGCGCTAAAGACCATTTTCGAGTGTTGTAAGTCCATTTCGTGATTTAAAGGTAAATAGTGCCGAAAAGTGTTTGTTAGGCTCAATGGGCGCTATAGAGCATTTGGGAGTGTTGTAAGTCCCTTTCGTGATCTGAAGGTAAATAGTGGCAAAAAGTGTCCGTTTCGTGATCTGACGTTAAAAAGTGCCGAAAAGTGTTTGTTAGGCTCAATGGGCGCTATAGACCATTTGGGAGTGTTGTAAGTCCATTTCGTGATCTGAAGGTAAATAGTGCCAAAAAGTGTTTGTTAGGCTCAATGGGCGCTATAGAGCATTTGGGAGTGTTGTTAGTCAATTTCGTGATCTAAAGGTAAATAGTGCCGAAAAGTGTTTGTTAGGCTCAATGGGCGCTATAGAGCATTTGGGAGTGTTGTAAATCCATTTCGTGATCTGAAGGTAAATAGTGCCAAAAAGTGTTTGTTTGGCTCAATGTGCGCTACAGACCATTTTGGGGTGTTGGAAGTCCATTTCGTGATCTGACGGTAAAAAGTGCCGAAAAGTGTTTGTTTGGCTCAATGGGCGCTATAGACCATTTGGGAGTGTTGTAAGTCCATTTCGTGATCTGAAGGTAAATAGTGCCAAAAAGTGTTTGTTAGGCTCAATGGGCGCTATAGAGCATTTGGGAGTGTTGTTAGTCAATTTCGTGATCTAAAGGTAAATAGTGCCGAAAAGTGTTTGTTAGGCTCAATGGGCGCTATAGTGCATTTGGGAGTGTTGTAAATCCATTTCGTGATCTGAAGGTAAATAGTGCCAAAAAGTGTTTGTTTGGCTCAATGTGCGCTACAGACCATTTTGGGGTGTTGGAAGTCCATTTCGTGATCTGACGGTAAAAAGTGCCGAAAAGTGTTTGTTTGGCTCAATGGGCGCTATAGAGCATTTGGGAGTGTTGTAAATCCATTTTGTGATCTGAAGGTAAATAGTGCCGAAAAGTGTTTGTTAGGCTAAATTGACGCTATAGAGCATTTGGGAGTGATGTAAGTCCATTTCGTGATCTGAAGGTAAATAGTGCCAAAAAGTGTTTGTTAGGCTCAATGGGCGCTATAGAGCATTTGGGAGTGTTGTTAGTCAATTTTGTGATCTGAAGGTAAATAGTGCCGAAAAGTGTTTGTTAGGCTAAATGGACGCTATAGAGCATTTGGGAGTGTTGTAAATCCATTTTGTGATCTGAAGGTAAATAGTGCCAAAAAGTGTTTGTTAGGCTCAATGGGCGCTATAGACCATTTGGGAGTGTTGTAAGTCCGTTTCGTGATCTGACGTTAAAAAGTGCCGAAAAGTGTTTCTTAGGCTCAATGGGCGCTATAGAGCATTTGGGAGTGTTGTTAGTCAATTTCGTGATCTGAAGGTAAAAAGTGCCGAAAAGTGTTTGTTAGGCTCAATGGGCGCTATAGAGCATTTGGGAGTGTTGTAAGTCCATTTCGTGATCTGAAGGTAAATAGTGCCAAAAAGTGTCCGTTTCGTGATCTGACGTTAAAAAGTGCCGAAAAGTGTTTCTTAGGCTCAATGGGCGCTAAAGACCATTTTCGAGTGTTGTAAGTCCATTTCGTGATTTGAAGGTAAATAGTGCCGAAAAGTGTTTGTTAGGCTCAATGGGCGCTATAGAGCATTTGGGAGTGTTGTTAGTCAATTTCGTAATCTGAAGGTAAATAGTGGCAAAAAGTGTCCGTTTTGTGATCTGACGTTAAAAAGTGCCGAAAAGTGTTTGTTAGGCTCAATGGGCGCTATAGACCATTTGGGAGTGTTGTAAGTCCATTTCGTGATCTGAAGGTAAATAGTGCCAAAAAGTGTTTGTTAGGCTCAATGGGCGCTATAGAGCATTTGGGAGTGTTGTTAGTCAATTTCGTGATCTAAAGGTAAATAGTGCCGAAAAGTGTTTGTTAGGCTCAATGGGCGCTATAGAGCATTTGGGAGTGTTGTAAATCCATTTCGTGATCTGAAGGTAAATAGTGCCAAAAAGTGTTTGTTTGGCTCAATGTGCGCTACAGACCATTTTGGGGTGTTGGAAGTCCATTTCGTGATCTGACGGTAAAAAGTGCCGAAAAGTGTTTGTTAGGCTCAATGGGCGCTATAGACCATTTGGGAGTGTTGTAAATCCATTTTGTGATCTGAAGGTAAATAGTGCCGAAAAGTGTTTGTTAGGCTAAATGGACGCTATAGAGCATTTGGGAGTGTTGTAAGTCCATTTCGTGATCTGAAGGTAAATAGTGCCAAAAAGTGTTTGTTATGCTCAATGGGCGCTATAGACCATTTGGGAGTGTTGTAAGTCCGTTTCGTGATCTGACGTTAAAAAGTGCCGAAAAGTGTTTCTTAGGCTCAATGGGCGCTATAGAGCATTTGGGAGTGTTGTTAGTCAATTTCGTGATCTAAAGGTAAATAGTGCCGAAAAGTGTTTGTTAGGCTCAATGGGCGCTATAGAGCATTTGGGAGTGTTGTAAATCCATTTCGTGATCTGAAGGTAAATAGTGCCAAAAAGTGTTTGTTTGGCTCAATGTGCGCTACAGACCATTTTGGGGTGTTGGAAGTCCATTTCGTGATCTGACGGTAAATAGTGCCGAAAAGTGTTTGTTAGGCTCAATGGGCGCTATAGACCATTTGGGAGTGTTGTAAATCCATTTTGTGATCTGAAGGTAAATAGTGCCGAAAAGTGTTTGTTAGGCTAAATGGACGCTATAGAGCATTTGGGAGTGTTGTAAGTCCATTTCGTGATCTGAAGGTAAATAGTGCCAAAAAGTGTTTGTTATGCTCAATGGGCGCTATAGACCATTTGGGAGTGTTGTAAGTCCGTTTCGTGATCTGACGTTAAAAAGTGCCGAAAAGTGTTTCTTAGGCTCAATGGGCGCTATAGAGCATTTGGGAGTGTTGTTAGTCAATTTCGTGATCTGACGGTAAAAAGTGCCGAAAAGTGTTTGTTAGGCTCAATTGGGCGCTATAGAGCATTTGGGAGTGTTGTAAGTCCATTTCGTGATCTGAAGGTAAAGAGTGCCAAAAAGTGTTTGTTAGGCTCAATGGGCGCTATAGACCATTTGGGAGTGTTGTAAGTCCGTTTCGTGATCTGACGTTAAAAAGTGCCGAAAATTGTTTCTTAGGCTCAATGGGCGCTATAGACCATATTCGAGTGTTGTAAGTCCATTTCGTGATCTGAAGGTAAATAGTGCCGAAAAGTGTTTGTTAGGCTCAATGGGCGCTATAGAGCATTTGGGAGTGTTGTTAGTCAATTTCGTGATCTAAAGGTAAATAGTGCCGAAAAGTGTTTGTTAGGCTCAATGGGCGCTATAGAGCATTTGGGAGTGTTGTTACTCAATTTCGTGATCTAAAGGTAAATAGTGCCGAAAAGTGTTTGTTAGGCTCAATGGGCGCTATAGAGCATTTGGGAGTGTTGTAAGTCCATTTCGTAATATGAAGGTAACAAGTGCCGAAAAGTGTTTGTTAGGCTCAATGGGCGCTATAGAGCATTTGGGAGTGTTGTAAGTCCATTTCGTGATCTGAAGGTAAATAGTGCCAAAAAGTGTTTGTTTGGCTCAATGTGCGCTATAGACCATTTTGGAGTGTTGGAAGTCCATTTCGTGATCTGACGGTAAAAAGTGCCGAAAAGTGTTTGTTTGGCTCAATGGGCGCTATAGAGCATTTGGGAGTGTTGTTAGTCAATTTTGTGATCTGAAGGTAAATAGTGCCGAAAAGTGTTTGTTAGGCTAAATGGACGCTATAGAGCATTTGGGAGTGTTGTAAATCCATTTTGTGATCTGAAGGTAAAAAGTGCCGAAAAGTGTTTGTTACGCTAAATGGACGCTATAGAGCATTTGGGAGTGTTGTAAGTCCATTTCGTGATCTGAAGGTAAATAGTGCCAAAAAGTGTTTGTTAGGCTCAATGGGCGCTATAGACCATTTGGGAGTGTTGTAAGTCCGTTTCGTGATCTGACGTTAAAAAG